>PVHP010000533.1:0-141309 GCA_004024765.1 Zapus hudsonius
CATCATTCATTGTCTGCTGAGTTCCCTATGGATCCTCCCTGATATGACTGTGGTGGCTCCTCTCTTGTCAGGATCTCATCCATCGGCCTACAGTTGGTTGGTAAGGTTAGATGGGCCATAGCTCTCTCGTTGTATCCTGAAAAACACAAACACATTTGGCTTATCCTGAGTTGGTTGAATGGCTGTGGCTATGGGTCCCTTGCCCATCCCGAGAAAAATATTTTTGAAATTAGTATCTTGTATGTTTCCTCAGCAGTCAGTCACATGATAGCAAACTGGCATGTTATGAAATGGATTCTATTTAATGCTTACAATGAATGTATTGCATTGAATAGGGAAGCATTGCATAGTTACGTGCCAGTGAAAAATATTAAACCATTTTATTAGTTTGTTTCCATATCTCTGTTTTAAACTTTGTAATCTCTATTAAAACAATTCAGTCTAAGCTACCCCACCAACATCATGTATGACATTCAATAATCTCCATCTCAGGTGATGACTTCTTGCTCTACTACATAGGCACAGCATGTTAACTACATATGTATTAGATTTACAAATCAATCATTGTGTTAGGCAATGCTATGGGTTGAATCCAATGGTTCATTGTAGACAAGAGCTGTCCCCCAGTTACACCTCCAATGCTATTTTTTCTTCTGTTGTCGCTCATTAATGTGGGCTATGATGTCAAGTGCTTAAGCTATTGAGAAGTCTTACTACTATGGAGGCTTGCCACCTAATGAACTGGCATCATGTAGCCATGTGCAGTCCAAATAGACCCTTTAACAATAGAACGTGACAGGGACTGTACTTTCTGTAGCTGTCTTCAGAGTCACATGAAACTTTTCATATAATAATACTCTAGAGTATGGATACTGTAGATGAAGCAAAATGATTGGGTTCCTTTCAAGGATGCTGGTGAACCGGTCTCTACATGGCTGATTTAAAATTTAATATTATGGATATTACTGCTACTGCTGCTACCACTACCACTTTGGGTGCTGGATATTGAACTTGGGGCCTTCGGATGCTAGGGAAGCACTCACTTACTGATCCCTAAGCCCAGCCCCAGATTCCATTTCTTTGCAGGACAAATATTCTACCACCAACCAACATTCCCAGCTCTTAATTAGCTCTCGTGGGGAATATTGGTGTGGTTACACTGTTCATTTTGATTTTCATCCTTTACAAGAAGTGTAAAATAATATTTTACAGTCACTAGGAAAAGCCAGCTGTTGGCATATCCTGAACGCTTCAGTGAGTTTTAATCGGCATATCTACAATCTCATATCTGATGGTCCTTTCTGCTGGCCACTTGCTCTTGCCTCAGCTCCCCAGCTTGTTTGTGAGCATCAGTCTGACAGTGAGCTATGGCTCAGGGTGGACAGCCTCTGAGGGGGTCATATTTCCAGTGCTTCTTTCCATGAGAGACAAAATTACAGGTTAATGGCAACCTTATTTGCACCACAGGGACGAATGAGAAGAGAGCTAGAGCCAGGAGTTTATGGGCATCATTCAGACCGAGAATAAAGAGAACATTGGTCTCTCTCGGGTTCCTCTCCACTGGCAGCCAGAAAACATTAGCAGAGTCCCTTATCCTTGGACTATTTCCAAGCTTAACCATGCTACAGTGTACAGTGACCAGATAACTGGCTTCTTTGGGACAGGGTGTTTCATGCTTAAATGAACAGTTTTGATTCAATATCTGAAGAGAATATGCTGTGTCATACCAAAGTAAGAGACCCTCAGAGAATTATTTCTAGTGCCATTAGTACAGAAAGGTTATGAGGCTTTCTTGACACTTATGGTGAGACACAGATTCTACCAATCACAGTTTTCTGTTAGTCTGACAGCATTCAGTTAGGATAATGGTCACCTTGAATGGCAGTTTACCTTTAGGTATCAAACTTTGAGGTATAATGGGAAAAAGTTCTTTGTGCATTGTGGTAGTTTGAATAATATCCCCCAATAGATTCAAAAGTTTATTAAAATTGTAAATAGACTCCAGCCAGTTCTGGCTGGAGGAGGTGTGCCAGATCCTAGGGTTTAGCCCTAAGGTGTTTCTGGGGTGGGTCTGGAATTCTAGCTATACATATGCAAAAAGCAGTCTGAGCTCAAGCCTGGAGTTCCTCTTGTTTGCTAGTTTGGAGTGTGTGTTTGCTTGAGGTGCTGGTGGTGGGTTTCTCTGTCTCTGCTTGAATCTGTGAAAGGGAGCCAACCTTTCCTTAACTTCCCCTGGGTCTGTTCCTTCAATAAATACTTTCGTCCCCAAAATTGTGCCTGGTTTAGAGAGTCATCCCAGCGACGTGTGGCTGACTACGACATGCATCAATTACCTGTCAATTAATATTCACTCCAGAATATTTTCAGACATAGACATTATACTTTTACTATTTTAGACATTTCTATTTTCTACATGTGGTAATATTCACCTTTTTTCCCACAGCACTGGCATGTTATAATGAAAACTCTTCAGCCAGGTAAGATTTATAGATTTAAAAAAATATATGTTAACTAATTGTGGAATGCATAGCAAAGAAGCTACCCTTTGTGTTGAGTCTACTCTGCTTGGTTCCATTTTATGTGGTTACTATGTTCCTTTTTATTCATGACAAAGTTTTACAGACTGTGTGCCCTATCATAACTTTTTTTGTGTGAATTAGTTAACCAATTAATGAACAAGTAGGTAGCCCATGGTTTGATTTTCATCCCGCCTGAATCTTTCCCTTCTGCATAGACTTGGAGGATCCAACATAAAACTGGGGTCAAGATATAGGCCCATATCAGGTCAATTCATAATGTCAATTTTACTTGTGTCTCAACGCTGGTATAGTGGCTACATGAGAAGTCCAGTCTATAAGAATTTGTCTAAATATTCCAATAACTGCAGTGTTAAATAGCACCTTTCATCACCATCACAGGTCCTAGGAAAGATCTCACTGAAGTATGGCTGTAAATTAAGGAAGATGTAGAAAGTCTTGGAGAGTAATGTTTTACTGGGAATGAAGATTATCTTCAGGCTCGACACATTACATTTATCATATTTAGCATCGATTTAGAGCATATTTTAGATTTATCTATTCACAGATTTCTCAGTTTGGCTTTTACTTATAATAATAACCCCTGTCTAGTAACATGAAATCTATCCCCATTTTTCTAGTCTTTCATATTTTTCCCTTCCTTTCTTCCTTCCTTCTTTCCTTCCTTCCTTTTTTTCTTTCTTTTTTGGTTCATCCTCCGTGTTGTAGTCACCTTCCTTGTTGCTGTCACAAAGAACCCAACCAAAAGCAAGCTGATGAGAGGAAAGGGTTTCTTTTGGTATATACTTGAAGGGAAGCTCCATGATGGCAGGGAAAGCAATGGCATGAGCAGAGGGTGGACATCACCTCCACCACAGCACTGCAAACAATAGCAGGAAAGTGTGCCAATCACTGGCAAGGGGAAGCCAACTATAACCCCCGTCAGCCTGCCCCCATAACACACTTCCAACAAGTTTCCAGTTTAAAACTGCCATCAGCAGGGGATCAAGTATTCAGCACGCATTAGGTTTATGGGAGACACCTAAATCAGACCACCATAATCTGCCCTGGTCCCCCATAAATGGCTAACCATACACAATGTAAAAGACAATGCATTGAGTTCAACTTGAAAAGTTCCCATACTTTTTATCAATCCCAATGATGTTCAAACATCCCCATAATCTAAGGTCTTTAACTGAGTTATAATACCAAAAAAAAAAATACAAAAGTACACAAAACAAATTCCCCCTGCAAAGATGGCATTGGGCATAGAAAAGACAGACTGAACCAATACAAGCTTTAAAACAAACAGGGCAAACATCAAACTCTATACCTCCAAGTCAACAACTCTAACCAATGTCTGGAGTTCCAATTCCACCCTTCCAGCTTCAGCTTGGCTACTTACAGTCTGGGAAAACTTCATATGCTGCTGGAAGCTCTCCTTGGCAGCCATCCCATAGTCCTGGTATCTCCACTGGGCCTCCACTGCAACCCATGGTTCGTCCTCATGGCTCCATCAATTCTCTATGCAGGTAATCCAACACACCTGCTTCACACTGCCCATGGCTGTTTCCCAAAAAACAAAACCCTGTTGTGCATCCAATGGCCCTCTATTCCTGCATTTGTTACGCTCCATAGTACCAGGTGGGCTACCCAACTTGTTAATCCAGGGGGAACAAAACCAACTTTGAAGAGCAGGAAAACTTCAACATTCAGGCCCCTTACTTCAAGCTGTCCAAATTCTTCCTGCTGTCCCAGTGCAGATAACCTGGGCCCAACCTCAATGGTTGTCATCTCTCAAACAGTTGCAGCTGAACAGGCAGCAGTTTGGGGCCAAAAAGATTTCCTTTCTCTCTGTGCCATCTCCATCTGCTCACACCAGTCCATTTCTAGGCAAAGCAACCCTGTACAAGTTCTCAGGACGCAGGCAGGCAGAACATAGCAAGCTTCTCTCACAAACTGCTTCTGACACAGTTCCCCTGAAAAAGTTCTTTCTCACCCTAGTAGGTTAAACCTCACAGTCCATAGTTCTTACTGTATTCAGGTCTTTCCAACTCTGACCAGAATGGTTCATGAAGCTGTACTTACAGCACTGCAAGGTGTCTCTTAGGCTGAGGTTTCAAATCCTTCCACATTCCTCCTCCTGCAAATCAGATGCAAAAAGCCAAAGCCACACACAGACAGAATAAGGGTTCTAGCAGCAATGACCAATCCCACTCTCTGGTACCAAAACTGTTATAGTCACCTTTCCCATTGTTGCCACAAAGAACCCAATCAAAAGCATCTGATAGGAGGAAAGGGTTTATTATGGCTTATAGACTCAAGGAGAAGCTCCATGATGGCAGGGAAAATGACGGCATGAGCAGAGGGTGGACATCACCTCTGACACAGCACTGCAAACAGCGGCAGGTAGGTGTGCCAAATACTGGCAAGGGGAAGCTGCTTTATAACCCCATAAGCCCACCCCCGACAACACAGTTCCATTTCCAAACCTGCCATCAGCTGGGGATTAGTATTCAGTACACATAATGTTTACGGGGACACCTGAATCAAACCACTCCAACCCTCCACCCGTATTTTCTTTTTTCCCCCCTGTGATTATAGCCTTTACTTGATATTTTTCCTATAGTTTTTACACTTCTATCTCTTTCCTTCTTTGTTTACTTTTGTTAGCGAGGCATTCCTTTTTACTGTAGGAGAATAAAAGTTCATGGATTATAGTGTTTTAAGGAATCTTGGAAATTCATAAAAATACCCTTTACTGAATCAGCCTGTGTTTGAAATGTTTGGCAAGTGATTATTGTCCTGAAGACTCTGAGCCTCCTAGACATGACAGCAGTCTCTCTGGACACGGTTAATAGTGCAATTGAAAGCTAAGCTCATGGTCATTCATTTACAGGCCAGTTCTCTTCCTTTGTCAGTGTGCCAATGGGAGTTTTAATAACAGAATAGGAGCGAGTCTAACAAGCCCATCGTTAGAGCCTGATCGTGAAAGCAGCAAAGGAACCCAATGGAAGAGTCAAGAAAGAGATTGGCAGGGGAAGGGGAATGCAGAAAGAATGGATCCTGGGGTTTCTGACCACTTTGGTTGAAGACAATAAAACATTAAGGACACACAATATTGAACGTTGTCTAGAAAGGCATCTTCAACTCAGGGGCTCAAGGTGGTTCCAAGGAGCGTGCTCTGTTTGTTTACCTGTCGTAACTGACAACATCAAGGTTTCCATTGAAAGATGTTCCACTCGGAAAGCCTCCGTATCAGATTGGAATATGGAATGATCAACTTTTAGAAAATGGCTTTGAGTCACTCTAGGACCCATGACCAAGTCACCTAACCGCATCTACCTGTGACCCAGGCAGGGGCATCTCTTGACTCCATGTTTTTTTCTCAAACCACAGTGACCTTGCTGTGTGTGTGCCCAAGAAGTGCTAGAAGCACTGGCAAGGAGGACTCAGAGCTTCAGTAGAGACGCTGGTTCCATGCCTAGGCTTAGGGCGGTGAGTCAAGCCTCCATTTGTCAGAAGCCAAAACTAAAGACCTGCTCCTCAGTCTTCTGAGCCCATGTGGATTCCAGATCTGGCGACTTCCTAGGCTCAAGATGTAAAGTCCAGAGAACCATTATGAACCCGCAGACGAGGGACCTGCCAGGAGTGGGAGCCAGTAGGAAGGAAGCTACCTAATCTCGAGAAAAAAGAGGCAAAATTATGAAGAATTGATTCCCCCCTCCAGGCCAAGTCTGTTCCCTTACTTGTTTGAATGCATATGAAATTTGTCAGGTGTTTGGTTCTTTTTATGGACCTGAATGAGGCAGAATCAATTAGGAACAATAATTAGATTTCATAACTCTCAATGTCTTTACTTCCTTGGGAGAGGGTTACTATGAAAACATGCAAACATATGCAGGTTGTAAACTTAGCTTTCAAACACTTTCAATATCTGGTGGGGGAGCTGGATTGTCTTCAAGCAAAGAGAAGCAATAGATTCTTTTCAAGATGCCATTTTTGAGTCACACACCTTAGTCTTTGGTTCAGGAAAAGACCATGGAGGGCCGGGGAGCAGGGGGGAAACAGCTTGTCTTCTTACCTTCTCTTAAACTACCAGGTGAGTTTCATTTCTGACCCAGTAATTGGATTTTCAGTTCATCCTTTCACAAAAGGCAATTTTTGAAGGCAAATTATGTCCAGTTTCAGTCAATGTATTGACGGCCACTGTTTGATATGGAACCTGAGTGGGTTCTCATTGAAGGTTTCTAATTGGAAGCAAAAAGAGGTTATCTAAAGCTTTTTAAAAAATCCAAGTCATATTATAATTACAAAGTCAAAAATCATTGAATATACAGATAGACAAACTTTGGCCACATTTTAAAGAATAAGTGTACTCACGCATTTTGCATATTTTTGTTTTGAAGGCCTTCCATCCAAACTAGTACTGGATCTTCCTCAGTTATATCAAAGAAGAACACTTATCATCCTGGCCCCAAGGTAAAATATTCTTTAGTGGCATTAATTTTCATATCTGTGTCTTGTATTCTATAGTCACTCTTGACATTTAACAGTAGTAGTCCTATCATATATTATAAAATGTTTTATAAAATCATTTATTTGTGTGTCAGAGGATGGGCATACCAGAGTCTCTTGCCACTGTAGATGAATGTCCAGCTTTAGGTAGGTGACTGTGGAATCGAACCCAGATCAGCAGGCTTTGCAAGCAAGTGCCTTTAACTGCTGAGCCTTCTCCTCCACCCCTCCTCCACATCATAATTGTGTCGGAGCATTGATACATTTTGTGCACTTATGACTTGTCCATTCTTTCACTATTTTAAGTACTGTGGGTCTAGAAAATTATTTTGAAGTTGTAGGGAACTGACATGGAGGATTGTCACAGAGTGAGAAATACATAGTAACAGAAAAATTGCATTAGGGATCGTTTCCTCGGTGTAGAGATTTGAACTGTGTCCAGGGAAGAGTAGGATAAATGGAACCTACGGTGACATTGAAATTATGCCAACAAGGCTTTTATGGTTTCTGTGCTTTAATAAATGCTTGACAGATTAAGCATTGTAGTAATCAGGGACTCTCCACGGCACCATTGGTTTCTAAACTGTTGAACATAGATCACGTAGCTGTGTGTATAGGGGTTTTTTTCCTTTGGTTTTGCTTTGATTACCTGTTATTGTTAGTGTCTTGTATAGTTTTATGAGAATGTTCAATTTTGTTCTTGGTTTGTATTTCTCATAAAATAATACAAGAAATTCAAAATCTATTTCTCGGAACCTATATTATAAGGAAATTGTAGTGCTTTTTTACAGAATTCACTTAAGAATTTAAAGCTCTATGTAACTGAACAATGTATGTTTTCTTCTACAAAATTACAGGTACTATAAGCAGAGACTCTTAACCATCAATAGTAGTGGTAACCTTTACTTTCAGGACTGGGGAAGCGAGTCGGTGGGTAAAGTGATTCCCCGAAAGAATGAGGACTTGAGCTGAGTTCACTAGAACCTATGAAAATTAAATTGCTGGGCACTGGATGCATGGAGGAGGAGACAGAGTGACTCACTGGTTAGCTGGTGGAGCTGAATCTGTGAGCTCCATGTTCAGTGAGAGATCCCGTGTCAGAAGGTGAGGTGGACAGTGATCCAGTAGAAAGCCCAAATGCCCACCTCTGGCCTCTACAAGCATGGGCGTACATGTGCGTGTGCACCCCAACACACCCACAAGTAAGAACACACATATACACATGCACGCATGCCCGTGCATGTTAAAAATCAAAAGAAAAAAACAACTTTTACTTTCAGAAAAATTTTGCATTCTAGCTTCTTAAAAATGTCTACTCTGAAAAAAAAAAATCTCCTCTGTGGACCATGGCAGGCTGGTTACACGCCTAGGGAGGCTGAGGTAGGAGGATTGTTGGGAGTTTGAAGTCAGCCTGGGCTACAGAGAGCCAAGCACCTATATTAAGAGCAGGGAGACAGTTCATATACATGCACGACACTGTAAATTTCTAGTTTCCAAAAGCTGTTAATGGACAGATCTCATACATGTGTGCTTCCTGACAATTGACACCTTCTTAAAGATGTTTAACTGTGCCAAATCTTTCTCTTCCTGCCAATTGTCATGTGATAAGCATTTAAACATTGACTATTCCAGATAAGGGCCTGGGCTACAGTGAGGGCAAGGACATAACACATGGAAGCCCACAAAGAAGTCAGATGGCTGGGAAGAAGACAGAAGATTTGAGATTGGGATATTGAAGGAGATTGTAGACAGGATGGCGACGGGCTGGGAATGACACTCTGTAGTCAGAGATCTGAGCACAACCGCTAAGGTGACAAGAAAAGATGCAAGTGTGTCATCACTGTCTAAGGAATGTCTAGAGGGAAGAGGGGGCAGCGGGTGACATCTGTTCATCACCTGACTCATGACATCCTGGTGTGAGCATGGATCAGGAAGTAAGCTAAGCCCATCACAGCCATTTCATATTTCATCTGTCTCATCTAGTGACAGAGAAGTACCTAGAAGAAGGTCTCAGGTGCTAACTCAGTATCTGTTCCAATACTTCTCTTGCCATTAGAGTTACTATACTGGTGAAGTTTTTTTAAGCTCTCTCTCAATAAAGAAAGAATTGAATATACCATATCAAGAATTTTTCAAGCTAGGCTTTAAAGTTAATGAAGGAAAAATTTCCCCATCACTTTGTCAGTTTGTTCATCGATTTTCCTAACTGTTCAATCTTTAAGAAAAGATGAGGTTTTTCTCATTGTTTGCCCACTAAATATTGTAACTCATTATGGACAATAAAAAAAAAGAAAAGATGAGGTTTTTAAGCTTTTAGTTTCCTACATGAAGCAACAACTACATATTGTTATTCACACTATTACTTTTATTATGGAGTCTCTTACAGTGCATGATCACAATGACATTTTCTGTCCCTTGAGGTATCCTGAATGCTTAATTCGGCATTATTCCAACAAAGTTATATTTATTCATTTAAAAATGTATGTTTTGGAAATATTCTCTTAGTTTTGATGGAAATAAAACTGGGGCATCTAGAAGTGGATTCTTTGTTGAAGTATAATTAATAGTTTCCTATGGCCCTCCCTCCCGGGGTTGATTTCCAGTCGGTGGCCTGAATATCAAATCAAGATGTGAACTATTGAGCATGCATGGGATTCTCCCTAGGAATATGTTTTGGGTTTATACATATTTTAATAGCTATTTTTTTCAAGTCAGGTACATTTTAAAATAGGAAATTCAGGGCTGGAAAAGATGGCTCAAGAGGTTTAGGCATTTTCCTGTAAAGACTAAAGACCTGGGTTCAGTTTCCCAGGACCCACGTAAAGCCAGATGCACAGAGTGTTGCATGCATCTGGAGTTTGTCTGCAGTGGCTAGAGGCTCTGGTATACTCATTCTCTCTCTCTCTTCCCATGCTAATTAATTGATTAAATAAATGATCGATTGATTGAAAATAGGAAATTCAGATATATTCCTAGAAAGTGATTTGTAAACCTTTTTTCTTTTGCTTGTGGTATTTGTGTATATGGGGACATGGTGTAGTCTGTGTGATGTATATATGTGTATGTTGCGCCCCCTGGGATGACCTGCAGCAGGGGGGGTGCTTGCCTGAAGTGTCCAGAGCAGAATGCCCGGTGTTCTTGTTTGAGCGTGATGCTCTTACTGACGCTGGAGCTTGCTGTTTTTCAGGAGCCTGGGTAATTCCCTGGTCTTGGCTCCCCTCTGGGACCGTGATTACAGGCACACTTGGCTACACCCAGCTGTGTACATGGGTTCTGGAGATTTGACCTTGGCTGGTTCCAGGCTCTCACTGCTGAGTCATCTGTCCAGTCCTGAGTTGTTAACTCTTTATGTAACCCTTTGTGGACACTATTTTTAACAGGGCTTCTCCAAGAATCTTACAGTGACTTGTGTGGATGACTTATCTGGGACAAGAGACGAAACAGGAGAAAATATGTTAACTGTGCAAGTAGATGGTAAGGTCTGTATTTTTAACAGGCATTATAGAATGAGTGATTAATTCAAATGATTACTGATATGTACTAGTAGAATTACATTTCTAATGTGAATAAGGTAAAACAATGCTCAGGGAGGTGGGAGATTTATCTTGTCGAGATTAAGCAGCAGGTTAAATTGAGAGTTTATATTATGAGCTATCTATCTTCCGACAACTCAGTATTAGGAAGTAAAGAAGAGGCAGGATGAGTAATATGAAATTTAATGAGTATAGAGAGCTAATGAAGAATAATGAGGCAAGTGTAATTGAAGGAGGCCAGAAAATTTTTTCAAATCATTAGAAAAGGAGGGAGAGTTTATCACACGTGTGGGAGGAGTCCATGATGAGCTACTAGACCAAAACAATCGACAAGGAAAACAATCTCTTTCCATTCTTCTTGGCTGCCTCGTTGTTGGAGAGGCACTTTCTTTTCTTTCTTTTTTTCTTCTCTTTCTTTATCTCTCTCTTTCTTTCTCTCTCTCTCTTTCTTTCTTTCTTTTAAAACCATGTGCGCAGGGACAGTTACTTTTCATGGAAATAAGCTGGAAGCTTCCTGAGCTGGAAGCCATCTCCTTGCTGGCTAGCTGTCACAGTGCTGAAAGCATCATTGAGACCACTGAGGGGGAAAGTCACTAGCAGTTTTAAAAAGCACAGATCGTGCAATCCACACAACCAGCCCGACAAGATGTGCCCACAGATGCAATAGTAACATATACGTGTGGGGGGTAACCAACTGCTCCATGGGAGGGAATCTGTGCCTGGTACTGAAGCCTTTGGCTTGGAAGGGCCTGGGCTCTAGAGGGAAGCTACATGGAAGTTGTCTACATGGACACCTGAAACCCATCAGATCGTCTTCTAAATCTATTTGTTTATGCCCATTCATTAAGGCTTTTCTCATGTTTGGTTAGAGAAGCTTTTGTTTTTCAAACATACAGCAGTGAAAACTGGGAAGATCCAAGACACTGAGGAGACTCAGAATTCATCAAAGCTAAAAATAAGAGGGTGTTGAGATCTCAGCATTAAATGACACAACTTTATCACACACTCCAGGGCTCAAACATTGCAGAAGAGGAGACAGACAGAATGTAAGAGACACAGGGTGAGGAGTGTTTGGGAGCAATGTCCTCTGGACGTTATCAGACTGATGCATTCCGTGACCTCACCATCCTCCAGGGACTGGTACAGTTCTGAGCCCATCACCGTGGTGACGTAGAGGAGAGAGGAAGACAAGAGGAATGATACACCAAGGCAGAGAAAAGACTGCCTGGAAAAAGAGGGGTGCTCAGTGAAATGGGAGTGTGAGAAAGGGGGAATAAGATAGGAAGATGATCATATTACAATCTGTGTGGAAATTCTCAGACATACGTATACCATTGAATATGTCACACTTAGTGTTGGTACATCACAGGATAGTATCTTATGGGCACAAATGAGAAAATTGGAGAGGGAAATATATATATATATATATATATATATATATATATATATATAGAGAGAGAGAGAGAGAGAGAGAGAGAGAGAGCATCAATGGAAGCAGTCACCAAATTTTTAAGCCTATTAGAAAATTTAACTTCTTGTTCAGGGGTGGTTGCATACATTTTGATTTCCAGCACTTAGAAGGCTGAGGCAGGAGGATTATCACAAGTGCATAGTAAGTACCAGACTAATCATGACTTTATAGCAAACACTTGTCTCAAAGAGAATTTATGGGACTAAGAGAGATGTCTTAGTAAGTGCTTGCCACACAAGTATGGGGACTCACAGAAAAGCTGGCATGGCAGCATGGGCTATGGAGGGGAGACCAGAGGATCCCTGTAGCTCACTAACCAGTGAGCACAGTGTGTGGGTAAATTCTAGGCTCAGTAAGAAACCCTATCTCAAAAATTCCTGTGGGGCCAGCCAGGTGTGGTGGTGCACACCTTTAATCCCAGCATGCATGAGGCAGAGGCAAGAGGGGTGCTGTGAGTTCGAGACCAGCCTGGGACTATAGAGTGAGTTCCAGGTTAGCCTGGACTCAAGTGAGACCCTGCCTTGATTAAACAAAAAAAATTATTGTGGAGAGTGACTGAGGAAGACACTTGCCATTGGCCATCTGGTCTTCACATGCCCCCACACCCTTACAAACATGGGTACACTCATGCACACACATGCACCCACACCCTTACAGACATGGGTACACTCATGCACACATGCACAAACATGGATACACAAATGCACACAAATTAGTAAAAAAATGAATTTACAACTTCACATGCCTGTTCTTATATTGTCTGCTCAACAGGGAAGGACACGAGGCAAGATTACATGAAGTGAAGATGACATCAGAATTTGGAAGCAGACTCTGTCAAGTCATCAAGCTTTGGAGACTATCTCATTGAGGACAATGTTTAAAATACCTATTCTAGAACCAGGTGTGGTGCGCACACCTTTCATCCCAGCACTCGGTGGGTGGGGGGAGAGGCAGAGGTAGGAGGATCACTGTGGGTCAAGGGCAGCCTGAGACTACAGAAGTCAGCCTGGGCTAGAGCCAGACCCTGCTTCCAAAAAGAAAGGAACTGGATTCCGTTGCCCTGGTGGCACTCTGCACTCAGGCCTCTTGTAACACACGTCTGCTGTCCTCTGACCACGCTCCGAGGAGCAAAGCGCAGACTTCCCATCAAAGAAATCCACACAAACCGTGGCTGGAGGACACCGAAGAAGAGCGTGATTCTCCTCAGAGGGACATGAGATTCGAGGTGAAGAAATAGGTATTTTGATTCTATGTGTGCCCGAGAATTCCAATTCTAAATGCTTGTAGAATTTTCATTCTGTAATTCTCATTTCTTGCTGTCAAAAGAAGCAGCAGGAAGTTTTCCAGAACGACCCATACAAAGAATGTCAGGAGAAAGTAGCTATTTTGGAGATTATTTTGCAAGGAGGAAGGATTGTGTAGAGACAAGGAAGGAAACACCAGCTTTGCAAGACCTGCATAATCACTGGGGAGACGAACTGGACTAAGAAGGGAGGGCGGACGAGGGAGAAAGGAGGGGCTGTGATCATGCTTTACTGTCTGCATGTATGGAGGCTGTCAATAAAGTTTTTAAAAATTAGGAACAATTTGAATTAATGAAAACTTTAGTAGCTTTAACTCAGTTGTTCCTACGTATATGCCTCAGAAATGAGACTCACCAGTTTCGACTGAATGTTTCTTACAAGTTATCAGGGATTCAAATGAAGGTATATGTTTTCTCATGGTTGGCAGTGCTTTTTGGGCATTGCCAGCACTCTATACCTAGCCTCACTCAAGGAAGGTGATCGCAGACACATGTCACCTCTACTCGGTGTGGAATGGAACATCACAGGAAGCCAGTAAGAGTCTGTGAACATCACAGGAAACTAGTAACATTATTAAGCGTTGATAATCTCCAAGGTGGGGACATGGTCCCCTGAGTAAACTGCTGTGGCCCAAGCAAGGACCCATGGGAAATGTGGTTCTGGGCATGCCGCTCCCGGCAGCAGAGCCAGGCCCCGGGGACACATCAAGGGTTTAAGGCATATGGAGCCTCATAGGCACAGGATGGGCATTAAGACGACCTACCATCTCATGGCTGCTAATGTCCTATGACTTTTTTCCCTGATCAACTTTGTTTTGTAACTTGTTGCTTAATTTTAGCAGATGGAGAGATTTGAAAACACTCTCATTTTAATAACATTTCATTGTCATTAGAGAATATATGAGGGATGATTTCGGCCCAATGTTTCGAGCAAGTGCTAGCGTAGGTTCTGTTCTGCAAAGTGCTCTCTGGACACTTGAAAGCAATGCGTGTCCCTGACGTATCTGCACCTGCAGCGGTGCTTTGTGATGGCGTTCGGCTTGTTTTCGCTGATCGTCTAACTGGAGTTTACTTGGGTGTTGTTGATTCATTTAAGAGGAGGTCTTGCTCCTTCAAAGGCTCATCTTCACCTCCTGGGCTCAAATGACCCTATCACCTCAGTCTCTTGAGTAGCTGTTGGATAGGCATTTCTTTAATTCTTCATGATAGGGGGTGACTGTTGTTAGATGCACACATATTTAGAGTTGTTACATCTTCTTAGGGAATCGCCCTTTGGTGTGGATGGCAAGAGTATCTTCTGTACACAGTGTATTTTATCGATTCTGATAACCTATCTTTGGATGGAAGAATTTGTTTCATCTACATGTATAGATTCTGGAGAAGATTTTTATTTATAGCTTATATTTTTGCTTTTTCTCATGTTTATGAAACTGTTTTCTTCATTGCTGAACTCTTTTTGTAATTACACACTATCCCATTTCAGTATCTTCAATATTAATTTACAATATAATTCGAGAGTTGTTGAAGTCATTGCCCTGAGGCTTTCACTTAACAAATTAGCTTTTAAAATCTAGTTTAAGTTCATACTGATTTAATTTCGAGTTTATATAGAAACTTTGCTACAATATAACTCCCTTTAAAATTTTTTTTTTTGTTTTTGGTTTTTCCAGGTAGGGTCTCGCTCTAGCCCAGGCTGACCTAGAATTCACTCTGTAGTCTCAGGCTGGCCTGGAACTCACGGCGATCCTCCTACCTCTGCTTCCCGAGTGCTGGGATTACAGGCGTGCGCCACCACACCCGGCAAATCACGTTTTTTATAATTAACTCATCACACACATTTATGATTATTATTTTATGTATTTCTCTTCTTTTTTAGAGGTGTGGTTGAACTGGAGTCTTGCTATATAATCCAGGCTAACCTCAAACTTATTGTGTAGGATAGACGGGCCTCCAACTCATGATCCTTATATGCTAGCCTGGTGCCTAGAAAAAAGATTTATTTCACTCTGCTGAGCTTTCAGATTAGGTAAGAAACTCTGGGCTGTGCCTTACTGTCTTACTGAGCCCAATTTTTGATCCTTATGGTTAAAATCTATTTTTAAGATGTCTTTGAATAAACATCAACTCTACTTTTTATTGATGCATACTGAAATTATTTTCTGCATTCAGAAGCCAGGGATCGGGTTTTAACCTGAGTTGAGTCCCCTAAGAGATTATGGGAACGTCTCAGGCGCTGCAGTGACACTGAGAAGCTGAGCCTGCATCCCTGCCACCACTGACATAAACTGTGGGGACTTGTGAGTCGTTCTCACTGGGCACCGACCTGTCCAGCTTTCCCCCTGGCCTACACTTCTCTCCTTCCTCTGTTCTTATGATGCTGGTGAGAGACCCCAGTAATATTTAATGAATGCCATCAGGATGTATAATAGAGGTTATATAGCAATTTCCTCCAAAATGGAACATCTCATCATCGAGGGAGGCTCATTAGGAACTGACAAATTAAAATATAGGCACTAGCCTGAGGCTGCTTAAGCCCATCTGGAATTCTAGGGGTGTGGAGGGGCACTAGTAGAGAAAGGGTTATGGCGGGGTGAGAAGCACCCAGACAAGTCAGTGTCCCCTCCCTGTGTCTCCCAGCTCACCTCAGCCACCATGCCATGGAGAGAGATGGCTGTGTGAGAAAAGGAACCCATCTTTAGGAATGCATTCTCATGGAATGGCCCAGAGACAAAGCCATGGCATCTGTGATGCCAGATAGACAGGACCCCTCCCCCACCAGTGGAAAGAGATAGCAAAGGTTCCTTTCCTGTCTAGGGACACAGGGTGCTCAGAGTGTCCAGGTAGGTGGGAGGGGAAGACACAGTGGCCACTCCCTAGCAGCAGAGCCAGGCCCGGGGGACACAGCAGAGGTTCAAGGCATGTGGACCCTCATAAGCACAGGATGGGCATTTCAGAGTGTGGCCACCAGCACCAGTAGAAGGAGGCCACCCAGTGACTTTTAGGGTCCTTATGAGCCCCAAAGGGATCCCTCCTTTCCTTGGTCAGAGTTTTCCTTTTATTAATAAGTAGAAACTGTACGAATCTTGTGTTGGTACCCCCATTTCCTTCCTCCCCATCCCTATTCCATGGAGGACCCTCCCCAGTGGGATTGCTAGAATGTTCCATGAGATAAACGGCTATGAGATGTGCAAGCAGCAGGTTTTTTTTTTTTTGGTGGTGGGGGGGATGGCAATGCCTCTGGATATTCCCCTGACCATGGCTGTTACAATCTTTCTGCCCCTCTTCTGCAGAGTTCCCTGAGCCATGGTGGGTGAGTTTTAAGTCTGCTTTAATGTTGAGTTGTTCAGAGATTTACCCTCCCCATCCCCTGGGGTCCAGCCTCAATCACTTGATGGTTCTTCCTCCTCTGCTGCCCTACTCTAAGGACTCTGACAGAGAAACAGTTTTTCAGTACTCAAGAGAAAAATTGTTGAATTTGTACATTCTCTCGGGATTTCAGCAGCAGCAAGGTCCTCTGTTTAGAGGCTTCCTGACATCACAAGTGTCATCCAGAGCTCAGAACCCTCAACCTTCCATAAGAGTTGGCCTGCTCACTCCAGGAAAGGTGGCTCACACCTATAATCCCACACTTGAGCAGTGAAGGATACCCTCTAGCTGCCCGGCCTGGACCTTTTCCTTCTGCTGGACATGCTCTGTCCCCAGCTCAAATCTTTCTCAGTCCCTCGTGGCATCTCAAGTGCAGCCTCCTCCAGGAAGATCTCGCAGACTTCAGCTGGGAGACCTGTGTCCTTCCTGTGAACTCAGACTCGACACACCAGCTCTCTTTGCTCAGAACCCTCTCTGCCCTTCAGTGTGCTGGCAAGGGATCCCAGTGCACGAAAGGATCCTTTAGGATCAGGGACCTGTAGTGTGGAAGACCTTCTGCCATCGTTGAAGAGGAGGAGTCCTATGCTTGGGAATGCAGATCTTCACAGATACAACACCCAGTGTGATGCCGACGAGGATGTGCAGTGGCTGTGTGTGTGGATGGGACATATGTAGCCCTGGCACACACTGGTAAGCACAGGCTGAGTCACAGAGATGTGAGTCAAAGGCAAGAGGGCCTTCAGGCAGTGGTGAGGGGCTGGGGGGTGGAGGGCCACTGGGGGTGGTGCCTGCATTCCTGGCTCGCTTGACTGTTTTCAGAGGAGGGCATGGAAGTGCTTGCTGCCCACAAGCATCCTCTTCAAGGATGAGCAGAGGGGAGGAGCTTTGTGGGCCTCCCTCATGAGAATCCTACAACACTGTCCAGTCCCAGGGTCTTCAAGAGGAATCCAGGCATGCTCAGGGCTCAGGATCCTCTGAGAGAGTCCACACACTCCCAAGGGAGGTATCTGGAAGCTTCGCCCAAGACCCTGTGGGGACATCTGCCCGAAGGATACCCGGTGTCCTCAGTGGGGATCCGGGCACTGTCAGAGTCTGAAAGCGGAGCTGAGCACCCTCTGAGGGGTTCTCCTCTCCTGGAAGGGCCTCTTCTGAGGCAGTCTGTGAGGAAGGCAGGCCCCTATGGAGGAAGACCACCTGAACTCAGTTGGGTGTCCTCTGAGGGGCTCTTTCCCCAGCCAGGCACACTGTGAGGGACCCTGCGTCCTCCAGCTGTGCCAAGCATCTTCAAGGAGTTGGGCATAGAGGGGCAGGTTGGCACCCTCTGGGAGAAATGTGTGTGCCAGCAAGGTGTATCATGAGGAAATCAGTTGGCCTGGACTGGCGCCCTTGAGGGAAGACTCGTGCAGAGATGGGCCTCCTCTGAAGGCTTCCTTGATCACTCCCCTGAGAGCCTGCTTTCCTTCGGAAGGGATCCACACGCTGGGTTGAGCAATCTCTGAAGACTCTTCTCTTGCATCTGACCTTCCTGTGAGGGCCTGGAATACTCTGTGAATTCCATGACGGTTGCCCTGTTATCCTTGGAGGATCAAATGTTCCAGGCCTGGGGTCCTGTGTGGTATGTACAATGAGCCACCTGATGGAGTCTGCTTGCCTGAGTAGCTCAGAAGGATCTCAGGAAAGCTAAGCAGGGCGCTGGTCATGGGGGTCCTCCATGGGGGTCCTCCTAGAAACACCCAGAATGCTCACTTCAGTAGATATGCATGAATCATGGAGATGCTAACAGGTAAGGGGTGCAGGCAGGGCTGGGGAGTGCTGATGGGTAGAAGCCTGGACTCCCTGGTTCCCCCAACTAGGACAAGGTTGAGACGAGGGGACGGCTATGTTTTCTGGCCATTACAGGCTCCTCCTCACCATCGGGCTTCTGTGAAGGTCAGAGAAGGGGAGTTTTGTGGGCTGTTTTTATGAGTCTGGTCGATACACGGGACCCAGGATCATCTAGAACAGTCTTCCTGAAATGCTCCAAGGGCACATGGGTAGGGCCAGGCATACTCCAAAGGGTACATCTCCTGATGACCTTCCTCGAAGAGTCCATAGGCATTCTGGAAGAACCAGGAGCTGGAGCAACTGTCCTCTGAGAGAAGAGGAACCATTGCTTGGCGTCTGTTGAAAGTTGCAAACGGGACTGTGCATCCTCTGAGTAAATCTGCATGCCAGGCCCGTGTCACACTCTGGGGAAATCTTTATACTCGCCTGTTCCTCCCAGGCTTTCCCCGCTATGATGAAACTTCACCTTGTAATTAACTATAGGCTGGAAGTAAACCCTTGCCTTCCATAAGCTGCTTCTGTTTGGTGTTTTGTGCCAGCAATGAGAAGGTTACCGCTTCAAGTGGCTGGCCATGCTTGCATGTGGGCCTGAGTTCAATTCCCCAGCACTCTTGTAAGCAGGTGCGGAAGAGCACACACCTGAAACTCCAGTCCTGTGGGGAACAGACACTGGAGAATTGCTGGAGCTCATGGAAACAGCAGCTCTGGAATCACAGAGGAAACGCATGGCTGAATATGTTGGGGACACCCAGTGTTCACCACGCACACACAAACAGAGCAAGGGAGAGAAACATCAAGAAGAACTCAAGTGAAGTTCACAACCATGTGGACAGAAGAAAGAATTACAACTTGGAAGTGCTGAGAAGTGCTGGCATTCTGTAGGCAGGATACCTATCTTTCAGAAAATGAATACAAATCAGACGTTTTGAAACAAACAACTAACACACTAGATCACAGTAACAGAAATAATTGAAGTTCTCCAGGAGGAGGAAAACATGTAATTGTGTGCACTTTGCATGCATACTCATATTCGTGACAATAAAAAACATTCAAGAAATAAAAACTGTTCTAACTTAAGAGAGTTCAAGGAAGTCACTAAAAGAACAGTAAAAGAATATATAAATATATTAATGGAAGAAGTGGTAGTAATAAAAACATCTCATCCAGGAGGCAAGAACTAAGAGAAAAAGTTGGGTAAAACTGGCTGGACAGGGAAGAAACATATCAGGAATTATGTTAAATGTAAATGGATTGCATATTCCAACTAACAGACAATGTTTCGAGAAAACTTGAAAAATATATATGTGCTGATCTGACATAAGCCTAAAAAATAAACACAAAGGATTGAAAGTAAAATGATACATTATATAAATAAAAACTAACTATATTAATGTAATAAAAAGAACAAAGTTTTGGTAGAAATAAGGGATATTTTCTTATGCTAGAACTTAACCATGAAGAGATAATTTTGTTTACTTAGTAGTTTTAAAATATGTAAAGCAAAAGCTGGTAGCCACAAAAGGAGAGATACATGAATCTATAATCCCAAGACTCCTTCACTTCTCAGCTAGGTGAAGAACCAGGGAGGAAACATATCTAAAAAAGCCTAAGTAATGAATTTAACCCACTCAATCTAATTAAGGCCCAATACTGATAATCACATAATCCTTCCAAGAAGACAAGGAATATTTTTTTCCAAAATGAGACTACACTGGATCAAAATAGATGCCTAATACTGGATGTTTGAAGACTGTCACAGTGTTTAGTGATCATACAGATAGTCCTTAATGTAACTAGAAAGCCTTCATATGTTTGGAAATTAAGCTAATGAATATCCAGGTAATTCACAGGCTCAAAAAAAAAAAAAAAAAACCAGGATGGAAACTCAGATATTTTAAGTTAGGAATTAAAAGACAGCAAAGACTAGAAAGCAGAAGCTGTGAAGTCAATGACCTGAGCAATCATACAAGGAAGTTAAACTTACAACATACTAAATAAATCGACAAAAATAAACTTAAGGCACATTGAAGTGTCATCATTGGAGCCTTTAAATAACTTTAAAAATACATGCAGGTATTTTTGATTATTTTAAGAATATAGTGACTTTTCCAAGAATGCATCTGGCATGCAAATTAAGCAAAAAGTTTGCTTTGTTTTCTTTAGACCTTTATGATAGCAGACTATCCTGAGAAACTCACATGACCAATGGCAAAGCAATTCATGACCTTCACTTGTGGTTACTGCATCAGGGAGTACCCATTTGTGCAAGTATCTGACCACCTTACTATGTTTTTGTAACGTAGTTGTTCCCGAATATGTGCACCCAGAGATACTGTTATAAATTACTTTTCTATTTTCCATTAGGGGAATTATGATCTCTATAATATGTTGGATAAACATATATTTATGAGTTTCATTTTGAAAAAAGGGGGAATTTCAAAATATTTTGTAAGAGTTTCATGTCTGACAGAGTTGAGATCTGTAGCTTCCATGATTTCAAACATCCTCAAGTCAAATGTTCTGAAATTTTATGCGGGCACTGTTTCTAAGGATTGCATTGCTCTATTTTACAACTAGTGTGTGACTACAGTGTATCTGTAAGACTATGGCATAGCTCACTTTAATCTAATAAGCACCCTTAGACAAGGTAATTGATCGCTGCTTATATGAGGAAGCCAATTCAGAGAAGCTAGGTCATTTGTTTAGCTTAATGTATTTCATGTACCTGGAAGTACTGAGTCGGACGACTCAGACCCAGAACTCAAGCACCTACAGAGAACAGGTGAGCAATATAGAGTACTTTAGTCACAAATGGTAAATGCCATCTGTGTGACAGGAGCTCCATTCAGCTTCTGTGAGCCCTGCCAGCCGGGACAGTGAGAGAGGGAGTGCACTGGATTCCCTCTTTTAAAAGATGGGACCAAAGGAGTCACAGAATCGAGCAGCATGGAAAGTTCACCAAAACAACTTTTTATTTCCAGTGTTTAATTGGGTATGCACACAGGCACGACACAGGTTTGGATTTAAGTCCTCATGCAGAACTATATTCTTCTCAATGAACCAGTTCCATCCAGGATCCTCTATCTACACACCTATGTTACAGCATTGCTATCAAATCTCGTATCTGAAGAAAAGATACACATATAATATCTTCATTTAAGTTACGTATTTTACAGAAAGATTAAAAATTCAAGTCACACAAAACTCAAAAACTGTATTAAAAGTTTGAATATAAAACTCAGATCCATCTGGAATGACTAAATGGAAGTACTGCATCCACCTGTGTTAAGACTGGTAAATGTCATGAAGTTGGTTACGGATGAAATGTCTTCATTTATTCGATGTATGTTATCTAATCTTAACAATATGGCACCCTAAAAACCAAATGTACTTTTATGATGAGGCACTTTTGTTAGTGATGTAACCAAAAGAACAATTTAGCTGCGTAGTAACGTCAGCGATCTTCTTCAGTAATTTGGGTATATACTAAGTTGCAACCAATACCTTGCTTATTTGTATACAAATATCCAATATACTTTTAAATATATGTGTGTTGTGTGTGTTCTTCTGGCTGTAGTAATGCACTGTAAAGCTATTTCACAGTGCAGAATGAAACCAGCCCAAATGAAGGCTGCATAATAACAATTCTGGTACGAGAAAATATTTACAGTTACTGGAACCTGTAACAGTAGCTTGTTTTCCAGGTGAACACACGCTCAGAGACATGGAGGGGACTGTGCTGGGGGGCTGGGGCTTTGGGACAGCGCGCGATGGCCGGGGGCTGCAGAGTTCTGGCAGCGGTCTCCGTTTATTTGGTCGGGTGGCCTGGAAGGGGGCTGGCTGGCTGAAGTCCAGGCGGCCGGGGAAGCGCGGGGGCCGGGCCGGGAGGACGGAGGGGCCGCTGGGGTCGGGTTCCCGGGCTGGGCTGCTTGGGGTTCAGTTCTACTCAGGTCCGAGGCGCTGGTGCGCAGGCGCTCCCCGGCGAGCCAGTCTGGGATGGACAGGTCCTGGGCTGGGCACTTGGGCTTCAGGCGAGTCGCGGCCGAGAGCTCCTGCGCCTTCCAGAAGGCCAGGACGCTGAGGTCGCCGTCCCGCTGTCCCCCCAGCGTGTGCCTGCGCCGCAGGCCCTTCCTCTTGCCCTCGGGGGCCCGGGGGTGGCCCCCCGCCAGCATGTCGTCGGCCGCGGGGGCTCGAGGCCGCAGCTTCAGGCGATCGGCTATTCGGCTTTTCCACGTGGGCTCCTGCCGGTCCGCCAGGCTCCCCGTGGACCTGCCTTTCTTCAGGGCGTCGTCCTGGCCGCGGGTGGACTTCTTCCTGGACAGCGTGTCGCACTCCACCAGCCGGTGGGGGCTGAAGGGCGGCCTGGGCGCCAGGCTGGGCGCCAGGCTCCCGTCGGGGCTGCCCTCCGAGCTCCCGGGGGCCCGCGGCAGGCTGCCCTCGCTGTCGCTGGCCTCCTCGTCGTCCTGGGCGGCTCCGCGGCCCTCCCGGACGGCTGCCCAGGGCGCCCCGGGGCTCAGGCTGCGCTCCAGGCTGCCCGCGGTGCAGGCGCACGGCTCCCCGAGCTGGGAGGAGAGTCTCGGCAGCGAAGGGGACGGGCCCGCCTCGCACCCCGCCTCCTCCACGCTGGGGGGCTGGGGTGGCACCGGGGCCCGGGGACCCTCCTTCGGCACCGGAGGCTGCCCATCTTTCCTGGCCTGATCACTCTCTCTGGCCGCCAGGCTCCTCTGGCTTCGGCCCGATGGCTCGCTCTCTCGGCCGGCCTCGTCCCTGCCGTCACTGTGGCGCGGCTCCGGGTTCTCCTTCTTGGAAAAGACGCTGTCCAGCTCGTCCTCCGAGCTGCTGGGCTGGGCTTTCTCCTTTGGCTTTTTCCTCTTGCGACTAGCAGCCGCAAAGATGGAGGAGACCAGCAGTTCCCTGCTGTACTGATCCTTCCCGGATCCCCAAGAGCCCTGGGGAGCAAGCAGAGGAGTGAGTGTGAGACAGGCGTCACCCACCGAGGCCCAAGCCTAGAAGCACAGACAGTGGATGGAGTCTGCCCTCTTTCCTTCTTTTAGACTTGCACCCAAAGTCAAAATTCACCTCATCCCATTTCTTGATTGGTACAATTCATTTGCCAAGTCACGCGCTTCGTGTGGGGGCATCTAGATCTCCCCAGCCTTACTTAGTCTGCTACTGGTGTTCCCTGCTTCCTCAGACATTCCTCATTTTCCTCATCTGGATCACACCTGTAAGAGTTTAATACTCTGCCATACACGGTGTGCACACCTACAAGCCTAGCACATAGAGGTCAAGACAGGAGAATCACAAGTTCAAGTCCTGCTGCGCTACACAGGGAGATCTTGTCTCAAGAAAAGAAAAAGAATTAAGCAATCTTCTGCAATATTCTGACATAGATTATTAAAATCTTATGGCTGAATTTAGCTTCTTAATAGCAGACAACAACACACGGTACAGATAATGTATTGGATGGCCTCATTCAGCCAAGGGAACATGCGCTTTTACAAGGTCAGCCAGGCGAGACCATCTGGATTTGCCTTAAGTAAATTAGGTTAGTAGAATCTTCATTTCCAGGTAACAACATAATCACAAAATAAGTCAAACAAAAGGCAGAATCCTTAACCATCAAACGCTTTGGTGGACTGCTAATGGCAACCTAACGTGCCAGCTAAGGGTTGAAAGACAACTATTCAGCTTATTCACAAAGTTGGTATGCTAAGCAAATGGCTGAGGGAGGGATCAATTAGCACTTGTTTTAGAATACATTATTCAATAGAGAGGTAGGCTGAAAATAGGATAAGTAATGGATTAGAAAGAGTATTTCTTGGGCTGGAGAGATGGCTCAGTGGTTAAAGGCACTTGCTTGCACAGCAGCCTGGGTTCAAATCCCCAGTACCCACGTAAAACCAGATGCACAAAGTACCACATATATCTGGAGTTTGTTTGCAGTACTGGCAGGAGGCCCTGGCACACCTATTCCCTCCCAAATTCTTTCTCCTTGCAAATAAATAAAAATATTTTTTTTTAAAAAAGAATATATTTATTGCTAAAAAAAAGTCAAATCAGCTGAACTGCTATACTGAGATCTTTTAAGAAGCTGTTATGTTGGAAAAGATAAATCAGAGCTCCAGAAGGATTGTGTTTTTGTATGCTATAAAGTATTTCCAATTTGCCCAGTTCATTTTTATTCATATTCAGATATTTCCCAGTGGTTGTAGCTAGGCTTGGAAGCAGGAAATCTGATATTCCTTTCTCTATTTTGTTGTGTAGGTCATAGAGCAACTGATTGACTCACCTTTCAACCTCAATTTTGTTTTAAAATTAAGAGGATTCTGTGATCATATGTGTTGGGGAAATGACCCTGCTTTTCTACAGTCCAAAAATTATTAAGCATTACACCACTGGGTATCCATTCTTATTATAGACATGGTTATAAAACATAAATAAGATGAACAGGCAGGTAAAAGAAGTGTATGTCTAGAGAAAGGAAGTGAGGGTTTCAAATGCCTTTCTGATGTAAAATCTTATCTTCTGAAGCTAAGGGTGGTAGTACACTTCAGAGGATAAGGCAAGAAGATCATGTGTTCTAGACCAGCTTTGACAACTGTTGATGGTTAGGTTTTGTTGTTAACTTGATCTATTTAATTATCTTGGGTGGGTCTCTGATGTTGTTCACAGGAAGGCAGCCCTCTCAGTAGGGGTCAGGATGTAAGGAAGCTCAGGGAAGTTGGAAATTAACATCCCTTCCTGTGTGGGCAGTGCAGGCAGGAAATTCCAGAAACTCAGGAAGTCATTAAGTCTGGGGAAAGGTTATAATACCCCACCCTAAGTCTAAATAAAGGTGGAGAAAATCTTCTCTCCCCTCTTCTCCTGAGGGTTTGCTATTGGTTTCTCTCTTTGTTTGGACCTGTGAAAATACAAGAGGTTTAGAAATTGTTCTAGATTTAAAAAGACTATGGAGACATGACAACTATTGTTCCTGTATAGGAGAAAGAATATTGAGGAAATTAGGAAAATTTGTGTAAAAGCTGTACATTGTATCAGTGTGTTATATTCATGTTAGTATCCCGAGTATGGTAACTACAGTGACAGAACAGGAGAAAGTCCCTGCTCATAGGAGGGGAGGGCAGTGGTTAACTCTCAAATTACTCAGAAAAAAATGCATCTATCTGTGTGCCAGAATTTATCAGCTGATGAATTTAGGGTATCCTATCATCCTAGTAACTTCTGTGTTAACAATTTTTCAAAATAAAAACTTACAGCAAAAAGATGGAGAAAATCCCAAGTGATACTGACTGTACAAATTCAAAACATTACCTAAAGAATTTGAACCATATACAATCCTCTTTTGAAATGTGAACGGCATGTGACATTCAAGCCTCATTATAAACATCGCAGTGCCCTAAGCAGTTCACTAGTTCACTGACGACTGTAGTTGCTACTGCTCCAGCAAAGCAGCTTGACAGCTGACTCCGTCCAAAACCCCAGAATAGCTACAAACAACTTGAAAAGTTATGTAACCGGGTGTTGCTGTCAATGTAATGCAAATTAGAAAAAACATGCTAACTATAAAAACAATTAGTACTCTTGCTGAAAGGCAGGAAATAATATGCATTTTCTAGAACAATGCATACTAATATGAACGTCTATCCTTCTACTGGAGTGTTCCCTTGCTGGCAATCCCAGGAGGAAACTTAGTGGCGAGCTGAAGCAGCAGGACCGGTGGACAATGGATGGTGGTGGCCTGGAGACCGTTTCTTTTAATATTTGAGATGGGATCTTCCCGTATAGTTCAGGCCAGCCAGAACTCATGAGTCTCCTGCCTCAGTTTCCCAATTACTAGGACTCCAGGTCTGTGCCATCATTCCTAGCTTACAAAGGTTCCTTATATCATTTTCCCTGCTTTTATATGTTATGAAATTTTTAATATATTTATGTGTGTGTGTATGAGTGTCTCTTCCCACTGTAAAGGAATGCCAGATGCTTGCATAAATGATGCATCTGATTTGTGGGTGCTGGGGAACTGAACCCAGGCTGGTGGATTTCGAAAGCAAGTGCCTTTACCTGTTGAGCCATCTCCTTAGTCTTGTTATTGAAAGAATGTGGGGCTGGAGAGATGGGTCAGCAAAGTCTACCAACCGAGGTTCAAGATTCCCCAGTACCTACATAGAGCCACATGCACAAAGTGGCACATGCATGTGGAAGTTGTTTGCAGTGGGCTGGAAGTCCTGGCCTGCCTCTCTCTCTCTCTCTCTCTCTCTGTCTGCCAGGTGTGATGGCACACATCTTTAATCCCAGCCTGACTTGGGAGGCAAAGATAGGAGGATCACTGTGAGTTTGAGGGCAGCCTGAGACTACATAGTGAATTTCAGGTCAACCTGGGCTAGAGAGAGATCCTACCTCAAAAAAAAAAAAAAAAAGAAAAAGAAAAAAAATTTAAAAAATATTTTATTTATTCATTTGAGAGAGAGAGAGAGAGAGAGAGAGAGAGAGAGAGAGAGAGAGAGAGAGAGAGAGAGAGAGAGAGAGAGGCGCACCAGGGCCACCACCTTGTGGGTCTGGCTTATGTGGGTACTGGGGAATTGAACCCGGGGCCTTAGGCACTGGAGGCAAGTGCCTTAACCGTTGAGCCATCTCTCCAGCCCTGAGCCATCTCTCCAGCCCAGCATTTTTTAAAGAGTGTGAAGAAAGTCTTGTTGCTTACATCATGCTGAACTAGTCCCACAACCACAATATTGCAACCCACAATCTTGTTGTATTCTGTCATGTTCTATTCTAAGATGTTTTTTCCATTGATAAGACTTTTTGTTGCTTTGCCCCTAAAGTATGTCCAAACTGCACGAGATACTTTACCTTAGATTTTGTTGAGTCACTAGTGGCTGAATCTGTGGGAAGTAAATGAAACATGGTTAGTATTAGCCAAACTTTCCTGCTTCCAACAAACAATGCCAAACTTATGGAGAAGACAGGCACAGAACAAAATGTGAAAAGCCAAACTCAAAACAATAGAACACAGTGGATAGTCAGAGCTCACAAAGATGCAAGCTGCACCACAGAAAGCCACCGCCATGAAAGATGCTGTGAATTGTAGGCAGAACCAGCTCATGAGAGGAATGGCAAGGGAGCCCTGTGCTAAACGAAAACAGAAACACTACTGTTCGCTTTCTAAATAGTAAATTTGGCAATAAAGCTTGAAGACCTTCTAACGATTGTATTATGTACCACATCCTGTATCTGAAACTGATACACAATGTAGAACTTTTAGGACTAATGGCTGCCCTAGCTACAAATTGAGACACTCACACTGGCGTATTTGTTGATTTTTGACAGACCTCAGATTTGAATTCTGATAAGCATAGACCATATATGAGAGGTATTAGGGTGATTGTGCCCCCAAGTCACTCGGGCTTCATGCTGGATGATGCTGACTGTTGGGCTTCAGATCTGTGCAGTCAGGGAACTTTTTGCCTAGTTTGGTAAAATCGCTACCAGTTTTGTAATTATCTATTAACAAATGCTGTTATGGAAATGGAAAAATGGAGACCATAATTTTGCTGTCTGGCAAAAACTCAGATTATACAATTATAAAGAGGGTAGGAAGGGGCTAGCACTATTAAGAAATACACCAATTTAAAAATTTCATATTTCAACTTTTGGGAAAATGATTTTTAAAATTAATGAGCTGAGCCCCGTACCACGCCCCTTTTAACACATAGCTAAATGCTTCATGACTTTAAGAACTGGTAGACCATACCATGCTATTTCTCCTCAGGGTCTGCTTCAGAAATAACAAAAAACAGCAGAAAAGCTTTTAAGAAAGTAGTCTTGATCTGTTACAGTATTCTCAAGAGAAACGTCACACCACAGATCGGCTGTGCTTGCATTTACAAGAATCGGGGGTTTCTGCAGACAAGGCAGCTGCAGTGTGGACAACAATCCTCCTTCTTCCTACAGTTCCAGCTGTCCATCAGGGACATCACAGAATCCACTAGTGACATTACTGTGTGATAGACTCCTCCCACTTCGCCTGTTCAACATCAGTATAGATTTGCCTGTGTCAGTAAGTGCTGAAAAAACCCTTTAGAACTCAAACAAGAGCTGGAGACAAAGGGAGAGCATGCTGTGAGACCGTCATTTGCTGTATTAGTGCAACAGTGTGGTAGGAGAACACTTTCATCAGGAGAGTCTAGTGGGTACGAGGACTTAACCGAGCATTAGGGTGGCGATAGGGAAAAAAAGAAGAAGAAAATCAAGGTCAAATACAGTGAGTTTTGCTGAGGCACCGATAGTGACAGATAATACACTGTATTTATGGGAAAGGTGTCCCCTGGCAGCTCTCAAGCAGGGCACAACCTAGACTTTCCAGCACACTTTCTGCCATCACAGCAACCACATACTCAGTAGCAGGTATCTGTTTTACCTTGTGATGACTATTACATGGAAACTGTAAATTAAAACAAAAGAACAGAACAGTGGTTTGCATGCTCATTTCCCTCTCATTTCCATTCTGACAAACATCACAAGTCCATGCACATCAAGGGCATTACAGTGGCTGGAAGATATCTGAGATCAGTCAGCAGAGGTTATGTTTTTTTATTAATTAGAAAGGGAAAAAGAAGAAGAAGAAGAAAAAGAAAACATCATAGTGAATTGTTACTTAGGATTCATTTGTATTTCAGTGTTGTAAGAATGTGGCTTAACCTAGAGATCAGTATTGCCCAGGCAAGCGTTACCTGAAACATCTCCAGGGGATACTCCTGTCCTTCCAATGTTGGTGAGTAAATGATCTATGTTTGGCACTGGCTGGGAGTCTACTGTGTTTTCTTCCTGCACTGTTGTCTATGGTTAACAAACAAAGATCTCTTCATCATCTCTTCAAAGGTAACTTTCTTTAAAATTCAAACATTTAATAAAAGATACATTATTGCATGGAGCACCTGTGCTTAATTTTTTTTATACAAAATTAACGGTAGAAACAAGTATCACAGTTATATTCTCCACAACGAGGGTCTAGAGACCTGCTTCCAGGGTGCAAAGCAGACACTAGCATACAAAGCGGGAGGATCGGGGCTGCGGCAGCGTCCGGATCTCCTGTCCCACATGACAATGTCGAGTGCAAATGCTAACGGATAATACTTACAAGAGGCTCTTCAGCACCTTCTTCTGTGAAAAACCAGTCATGCTAAAATGCAAGATAAAAAGAGGTGAAAAAATTAAGTAACCTCCTAAGCACATCTTGGAAGGCAGTATAGAAATGAGGAAATGTTCTTAGGGCCAAAAAACAAAACAAAACACCAGCAAGGATGTCACCCCTGTCCTGCCGGCTGCCAGCTGCCCTTGGAAGTATGAACTTACGTGCTGGATGAGCGTCTCTACGATCTTGTACTGGTCGGGCATGTGAGTGACCATGTGAGTCATGTTGTCTTCGGAGGTTCTCACTAGAGTTGGACCAAAGACTATTGCTAGGTTTCTTGGTTCCATCTGAAAGAAAGGATGACACTGGAAAATACCCACTTTTTTTTTTTTTGTAAAGATTTAAGTTGCCAATGTAGGTTCAGCATTTTATTTATGAAAAGTTCTTTGTAATAAACAAAATGTACAGAGAAAAATGGTTGACTGTCATGTAAAAGTTGATACTTTTTAGTTAAGGTTTTCCTAAGTAATCTGTACAGCACTGCTTTTTCTTCGTGAATGAGAGCATGCCACGCCTAAGTGTCATTCCTTCTTTTTTTTTTTTTGCTTGTTTTTGAGCCTCAAACTTAGAGCCATCCCACCTCTGCCTACCAATAAAGGCATGTGCCACTACACCCAGCTTTCTAAGAAGTTTTCCATTAAAAACAATCGATTTGATTCAAAACTAGTTACTACAGATGGCTTAGCTAACAAAAAATTCAAAAGCAAAGAAAACACTACTCCTTCCGAACTGAAAGGTAGACAAAAGCTAGACATACATAAAAGATTCCAAACTTGCCTCAAAAACCAGTCTGAAAATATTCTTTTTTTTTTTTTCGTTTTTCGAGGTAGGGTTTCACTCTAGCCCAGGATGACCTGGAATTCACTATGTAGTCCCAGGGTGGCCTCAAACTCACGGTGATCCTCCTACCTCTGCCTCCTGAGTGCTGGGATTAAAGGTGTATGCTACCATGCCTGGCTTGAAAATATTCTTTTTTAAAAATTAATTTTTACTTCAATCACATCTTCTGAGATCCTCTGCTCTAATCTGAATGTCACAGCATTTAAAAAAAATTAATTTAATTTAATTTTATATATGAGTGCCACTGCACCTTATACGAGGACTCTACATTAGTTTCCATGCTTTTCAATTCTTGAATTATCAGATTGACACAGGATCTTCTGTTTGCTTTAAAATATATTTTGAGCTAGGGGCTTGATTAAACATTAAATAACTCTAAACAACTTTAAAAACCAGCCAAGGTATAAAAAATCACCATAGAACTCAAAACATCATCCTGAAAACACTAGCAATATCATTCAGGGTCCCCCTGTGTTGGAAGGCACAGATGGGGAACCGAGCAGCGGCCTTCTGCACCAGTCATCTGTGACCAGCACACGTGTGCCTTACTATGCCCTGGTCTCTGCCCAGGAGGGAACTGCGACTGAATGAGGACTTTTCTAGATGACTGACCTCGTGGAATAAAAGTATGACTTTCTGTCAAGGATGTCCTTTAACTGGGCACACGGTTTGTTTTCTCTCTCTTGCTCTTTCTCTTTCTCTAGAATATGTAGTCATCTCACTCTTGTATCTGTACTATTCATATGGCCTCAAAAGCCAAAATTTCACCATGTCATGAACTTGTGTCAGATGCTTGGCTATGGCTTCATTTACCAGCAACTGACAAAATAAGAAGCCTACAGCTATTTTTTCGCTACTTAAAATTCTATATTTCCTGAAATGTTATACAAAATGAGGTTTAAAAAGTCAGAAACGAAGCATCATATTCTCTTCAAAATTCAGTTTTAATTAAAGACTAAGAAATTCTGCAGTGAAGAAACCTGCTCAGTCAGTGCTGTCCACATGAACCAGGCACTAACACTCAGCAGAAGGATGAATGAATGACATACTCTCATTGGAAAATATTCCAGCTAAATTACTTTGGGAAAACCTTGGCTCATACTGCATACATCTTTGGAAACATTTCAGCAAAGTGATCGTAACCCTATCATGACTGAGGACTCTGAGCATCCTGGGGCTCCTGTGATAGCACTTTCACCTTCATCTCCAGGTAAGAGCTTGGCAATGTCCTTAGACAGCAACCATACCAATGCCCAGTGCTGCTTTTGTCCAGACCATGGACAGCACTAACTTGGACCTGAATGTACGGGTTAGTCTCTACTTCCAGCAGGTTCCCTCTTAGAAATGCAAGTCTTAGCAACATTCCCAAGATTTGGTTATTTTTCTTGAGAAATCAGTATAACCATGTCAGTACTTTAAGTAGAATGTCCTCCAGTTAGATGACTTGTCATTAGTAAACTCTTGACAAAATGGACTAAGGTAACAACAGTGACTGAGAAAAAAGATGAAAACTTAAGCCTAAATGTATTCATGAAATACAATATGTGGATTGTATCTGGATAAATAACTTTAACAAGGTGTTTTGTGAACTGAATACTGGATAATGTTAAGAATAACAAATCTGTCGTGTTTGATAAAGTGACATGACTGAAAGGAAAAAAATGACTGTTTACAGGTAAAGAAAAGAGCATTTTACTGACTAGCATCTGGTTCCTTCTGGCTGTGACCAATAGTCACCTACTCAAAACAGACACACACAGCTGAAAAACCAAAGTAAAATTTCTGATATTTTTCATTTTTCTTACTGAATAAATGTAAAATAAAACACCTTTGTGAAATGAAATATCATTTTACAAGAGGGAGTTCTGCTTTTAAAAGTGATTTTCAGCCTTCTTCATTTTTAGGATTATAATCAATTATAAGCCTATTCTTGAGTACTTAGTACAAAGCAATGAAGTGTATCTTTTAAACTAAACCCACTGGAAGTCTACTTCTTGGGCTGGAGACAGAGCTCAGTGGTTGAGTGCTTCCTATACAAACAGGACCCGTGAGGGTGTCTGAGACCATATTAAATCATGCTGCTGTCACCCCAGTCCTGCAGGGGAGCGGAGACCCAAGAACTGCTGGAGCTTGTGAAGGAATGGCAAGACTCAGGCTCAAGCAAGAGCAGGCAGAACAGTGATGGAGGACACCTGATGTCCAGCTCTGGACACTTTGGGCGACATGGTGCCACATGGTATGTACACCACATACCCCACCCCCACATACCACGTGACAGACACATACAAGCAAAACACAAAGCATAGTATATTTCTTTAATATGCACTCAACATACCTTATTTTTTTCAGAATTTTCTGCCACTGTCTTCAGGTGAGCGGAGAGAAACTTGAGTGTTTCATAATGGTGCTCAGGTAAATCGTGAATCTGAAATGTATTATTTTCATTTGAATCAAAATAAAATCAAATTCCATTTGCTGCATTTGAATTGAACCTCCAAAAATAAATAAGTAATACTTACAAGTCTTTTTAATGTTTTCAGTCGATCTAAAGGATCTTCTTTACGATTGGCTTCAATAAAATCAGCATATTTATCTGGTAACAATAAGAACAGAAAACAAACTTATCTGAAATTGTTTGAGTGAATCATAATTAGTTCTCCCTGAAGGTTTAAATTTTAACCACAATTAAAAGGTGTACAAACAAGGGCTGGAAAGATGGCTTAGGGGTTAAGGCTTTGCCTGCAAAGCAGGACTCAAGCTGGATTCCCCAGGACCCATGTAAACCCAGATGCACAAGGTGGAGAATGTGCCTGGAGGCCCTGATGCACCCATTCTCTCTATCTGCCTCTTACTCTCTCTCTGAAATAAATTATATTTTAAAAAAGCGTTGTTTTTTTTTAAAAAAAAGTGTATAAGATTCCCAAAGACCTTTGAAATATAAATCTTGTAAGGTTCCATGTATAGCAGTTAGACTCTGGACTCTGTGCTATAAGTCTCTATAATGTACATATTAGCTATGGTTTTCAGTAATCCTACACATCATGCAGACAGACAGAAAAGCGTTCTCTAAACGGAGTTCCCTAAGCATACCATGCTATATTCATCTTTTCACACCTTCCTACCCAACAGCATCTACACAGGATCTTTCTCGTGTATCATTCCAATATTTGGATTGACTGAAAAGTGTTTCTCTATACCTTACTATGTCCACAGGATTTTTGACTGCAAACAATAACATTTTTGAAAACTTTTAAATTCATTTAAGGAGAGAGAGAGAGAGAGAGAGAGAGAGAGAGAGAGAGAGAGAGAGAGAGAGAGAGAGAGAGAGAGAGAGGAGAGAATATGAATGGGCATTCCTCCAGCCACTGCAATCAATCAAACTCCAGATAAGGAACCACTTTGTACACCTGGCTTTATGTATGTGGGTATTGGGGAATTAAACCCGGATTGTTGGGTTCTGTGGGCAAGCTCCTTAACTGCTGAGCCATCTCTCCAGCCCTAAACAAGAACATTTTTAACTTGATAACAATCATAGACCAACAGGATAATATATCTTCATCTTCCTGTAGTGAAACAACTGTTTATAAACTACTTTTCATAGAAAATTATGAAAGATCTAAGTAACAACAAATAAGTTTCTAATTATGCTTTTACTTTATAAACTAGAGCTGGAAAAAAAAAATTCTCCTTCTTCCTCGGACCCCAGTGTTTTCTTCCCAGTTCAAACAATTTGGTGTCCAACACAGCACGTGAGTGAGGCTTTTCCTCTGTCATCTTTTATGGAACTCACCATTTGTGAAGAGAGGCTCGGGAAGTTTTCTGAAGAAGGATTTTAGTAAACTGCTGATCACATTCAAATCTCGCCATTTCTAAGCAAAACAGAAATACAGTATTTTTGTAGTCAATATTATGAAAAGAAAAAAAAATAGTTGTTCAAATAGAAATACACTTACATCATCTTGTATATCAATGTCAGCCATTCCCTTGTTCAGTTCTTCCTGCATACTTGAAATAGCAGCGTTATTCCCAGGAACTCTATAAATGCCTGTGTATTCAAGACCTCTTTCTTCAACTAATTTGCAACATATGTCAACTATTAATGGAATATACTGGAAAACAAGAAATAAATATTTTCATTTACCACCGTACAATGGATTCAGTTAGTAGTTGTATACCACAGGCTACAAAAGGAAACACACAAGCTGTTGCTATATGATATGGGAAAGAGTCACAACTCCCAGTATGAATCCTAACACGGGTCTGGTAAACACACGGGCACACACTCACATTCATTACACTCTCTTAATCAGGCACTTTTTCTTATCCTTGTTTTAAGATGCAAATGCAAAAACACATTTGAAGATGAATTCTGACTTTTTCAGATATAATCCTAATAACTAAATCATTCTATTTCAGAGTCAGTATATTAGACAAAAAGCATTATAGATGTAAGTGCTCAACACACAGAGCAGAGACATTTAGGGACACTCGGGCCTGCTGTGAAAGGAAGTCCCTAACAGACCAGCAGGCAGCCCTTGCTCTCCAAAGGCTGTGCACTCAGGTCCTGTCCTGACTACAGCTGATGTAGTGGGTTCAGGGGTCCCCGATGGTTGTGTTTCCTACCCGATTCGTATGAGCTGGTGGGCAATCATCCAGTCTGACCCCGAATGTTCCTGTAGCAGGAGGCTTTTTCTCGAATGTCTTTCTCATAATACTTGGAATGCCTTTTCTCCAGGTGCCTTTGTCTTTTGGGGGGCTGGTATCATCTTTTGGTTGTTATTGAAAATAAAATGACATAATAAATAAGATAAGAAACAAAGAGTGTTTAAATCACAGCTTTAAAAATCCTTTATCGATGTTTACATTAGCTGGAGTACTGTAATACAGTACATCCAACATTCATCAAAACCTTCTCTCCCTACTACACCTTTCTCTTTAGCCTTCTATGTAACTCAGTAGGTATCCATTATGCCTTTTTGTTACATTTTTTAACCCTTCCATAATTTTCACTCAAGAATCAAAACCAGGGTGTCATCTTTGTAGAAGAAAAGGGGGAAAGGGTTGGTTTTGTTTCACAGTAATTGCACCCGGTCCTCCAAGTCACTCAAATCTGTAACATTGCCTCTCATGTGACTGCTATATTCTCCTTCCCTTTGCCTTGGGCCTCAGCATAAGGAAAAGGCCCAATTAACTTAGACCGGGTCTAGAGCTTTGAGTTAGCTGACCCTGGGCCTGGGCCAGACAAAACCGGTACAGAAAATAAGATACCTTTTACATCACAATTTTAGACATTTGTAAATTTACTGAGGAGGCTAAGCTCAGTACCTTTACTGAGAAGTCTCCTCTCTGCCTCTTCCTTCGGGGAGTGTGGGCTGTGGGTCTTTGGCTCTGACTTAGCACCAAGCAATGTTTGCCTGATACTGAGGCTCTGGCGAGGCGTTTTTGGCAATTGTTCTGCTTTGCTGCAGAAAGAAATGAACATTTCTTACCAATTTCACATTGTACATCTAAGTGAACTGTAGGCGTGGTGGGATTCTCACCTCATCAGACTGTTATACTCTTTGATTCTTCTACTAATTAGATCCCTGTTTGTCACTCCAGTGTCCTACAGAAGAAGCAGAGGATGACAGAGAAAGTCAGTTCCAAACACAAGGGTGCCCCTGCTTTTCTGAGTCTTTGCTATTGTAGTGTACTGCTTATTAATACAAACCCTATTAACTCTTCTCAGGAGAGCTGTATTTAGCATCGCTGTGTGCCAGTGTTCCAAGCTCTTCCTGCCACAGGTGAATGAGTTCTCTGTTTATTTCTTGCACTTATACAAAACCTGGGATAGTTCCAGCAAGTAACAAGTATTCAATAATTAATAAGTTGATATCATTTTAAAATAAATTATGGAGGACCAGAAAGCCAAGTTTTTTCTCTAATATAAGAAAAAAAAATGGGGTTGGAGAGAGATCGATCAGTGGTTAAAAGCACTTGCTTACAAAGCCTGGTGTGGTCCAGGTTCAATTCCCCAGCACCCACATAAAGCCAGATGCACAAAGTGGCACATTCATCTAGAGCTTATTTGCAGTGGCAAGAGGCCCTGGAGCCCCCATTCTCATTCATATATTTTTCCCCCTCTTTCTCATATAAACAGTATTCTAAAAAAAGAAATTAAAAAAAAAGAAAAATGATTAGCATTCGATAACAATAATGCAGACTATTACAAGACAGAAAAAATATTGCCAGAATTTGTTAATTACTTTGAGGGGTATGACCGAGTCAGCTGGTGTCAGGTAGCATATTAATTATCAAGAACCCGAGTTACAGGTTGATACATGGTACATCTGAGCTGAGAATGATGGAAGGATTCTTTTTGTATTAATTCCAATCATACATTTGCAAGTGTCATCAAATTTTATTTATTTGCGTGCATGCTTGCGTGTTTAATCTCTCGCTATGGCAAACAAAAAAGTCAGATGCTTGCGTACTTTTTTGCATCTGGTTTTATGTGGGTGCTGGGGAACTGAACCCAGGCAAGCAGGCTTTTAGCACTTTTCACCTCTGAGCCATCTCTCCACCTCCTCCAAATTTTTGTTTGTTTTGTTTCTTGAGGTTGGGTCTCACTCTAGACCAGGCTGACCTGGGTTATGTAGTCTCAGCCTGGCCTAGAACTTATAGTGATCCTCCTACCTCTGCCTCTCAAGGGCTGGGATTAAAGGCGTGAGCCACCATGTCTGACTAGATCCTACATTTTATATATATATATATATATATATATATATATATATATATATATATATATATATATATATATATATATATGAATGTATGTGTGAGGTTACAGGTCATGAAACTAGAGTGGGAACCCTGAGAGTGGGGAAAAAACTTAAGGGGGAGGAAAAGGAGGTTATTATAATAGATGGGACGTGAATTCTGCGTGAAGGGACGGGTCAGCAGGAGGACAGGGAGTCAGGGGAGGACAATCAACAAAATAAGAGCACGTATTGACTATGAAATGATGAAACCCACTACTCTGCATGCTACCATTAAAAAAACAAATTTTAAAAAAGAAGCTAAAATCTTTATCTCAGCTTTATTCTCCCAGGTTTATGTACACAAGCCAGGTCTGACATCCCCAGTGGTGAGCAGCTGTAGAAAAAGGCTTTATTGATAAGGATCCAGTGTTAATCTTTAACTGAAAATATGGCTGACAGCCAACAGTGGAAGCTGACATGAGGCTAAAAGCAAAAGCTTGGGGCTGGAGAGATGGCTCAGCGGTTAAGGTACTTGCCCTCAAAACCTTATGACCTGAGTTTGATTCTCCAGGACCCACGTAAAGCCAGATGCATGGAATAGTGCATGCATCTGGACTTTGTTTGTAGTGGGTGGAGGCCTTGATGAACCCATTCTAGCTCTGTCTTTCTCTCTGTCTCTCTCTGCTTGCAAATAAAAATATTTTTTAAAAAGTAAAAGCTTAACCTCACCATTACAGTATTATCTCAGTAAGGTTTATGACTGTGTATACTTAAAAGACTATCCTGAAGCTGGGCATGGTAGCACACACCTTTAGTCCCAGCACTCAAGGGGAAAGGTAGGAGGAGGCAGAGGTAGGAGGATCGCCATTAGTTGGAATCCACCCTAAGACTTCATAGTGAATTCCAGGTCAGCCTGGGCTAGAGTGAGACCCTACCTCAAAAACAAAACAAACAAAAAACTGCCTTGATATTCCTGCTGTGGAAACATCTTCTTCATAGTGGTGAGCCAGAAAAAAGGATTATTCCCCACTAAACATAAAAACTGTCTTAAAACACATTTTCTCATAATGTATGATTCCTTAGAGGCTAATTATTCTAACAGGCTCTATCATATTTCTGCCTATCTACCTTCATTAAAATATTATGTATCTTTGCTTTTGCATAGTATGACAGTAAATCTTGTCAACCTGATGGCTTTTTGGAATCACCTAGGAAACAAGACTCTGGGAATATCTGTGGGAGGGAGTTTCTAGATTAGACTGACTGAACGGGAAGACCCCTCCCCCTTAAATGTGGGCAGCACCCTTCCATAGACTGACTCCCCAGAAAGGAGAAGCTAGCTGAGTAGCAGCACTCCTCACTGTGGGTGTGATGGCTGTGACCAGCTGCCTGAAGCACCTGCCACAACGCCTTCCCACTAAGGTGGGTTGTACCCTCAAACTGTGAGCCAAAATAAAACTTCCTTCCTCAAAATGTTTTTATCAAAGATTTTATCACAACAATGATAAAAGTAATACGCATACTTTGTTTTTAAAATGAAAATAAACTTTAAAAATGCATTTGCGTATTCCTTCACCCACTTATATTTGTGTGTGTGTGTGTGTGTGTGTGTGCACACACACAAGCACATGCCAGGGTCTCTTGTTATAGCAAATGAACTCCAGACTCATGTGCCACCTTCTTTCTATCTGGCTTTATGTGGGTGCTGGGAATTGAACCTGGGCGTGCAGGCTTTGCAAGTTAGCACATTTAAACAATGAGCCATCTCTCCAGCTCAGTAACTTTTTTTTCCAACTACATTTACTATTACCTAAGCTCACAAAAATCCTAATTTCAAGATGGAAAATCAGTAGAGATGCCAATATATGTAAGAAACGTGAGCATCCGCAGCCTTGGTGTCCAGGGAGGGTGTCCTGAACAATTCTCCATGGAGAGTAGAGGACACCTATAATAATCAGGGTGAGTTACTTGCGTCTCCTGCCCATGGTTCATTGCTTCTGAAAAGCTATGCAGAATATAAACACCCTACTTTTCTTTTCCGTAATAGTGATTTTTCAGTAAGTAAAACAGTCTATTTTAGTTTTGTAACATTAATCCATCAACTTCTTTCAGCCTTCCTAAGGAACACTGGGAAGAGTCAGGTTCAGCCCACCTCTGAGGCACACACCTCTTCGTTCAGGTTGCTGCTCTCCTGGATCGTCCTGATCCACGCTAACATGTCATCGCGGTCTTCAGCCTGGAACAGGCATTCGCAGTCGGGGGTGGTGAGGCGAAACACGTTTTTCCTCTTGGTCTCGCTGTACGAGATGTCTATGAGGCAGGCATTCACACTGATGGGCTGCTCTTCCTCGGAGGGAGTCATCTGTTCTCTTCTGTCTTTGTACAGGTAAAGTGAATGGCCTCGAAGGACAACATACATCTGTTTCCAGGGTCGAATACTCCCACCAACTCTCTAGAAAACACAAATTGGCTCGTGAATATGCAACTGGAGAGGATTAGTGTGCTCGTAGCTGCACACACACCACACATACACACCACATACACACACCACCACACACATACACCAAACACACACACACACACCACCACACACACACTACATACACACACACACACCACACACCACATACACCACCACACACAAACACACACACACACCAACCACATACACACCACACACACACACACACACACACACACACACACATACACACACACACACACACACACACCACACAGCTGGTGAGGCAATATCTGGTTTACCTCATACGTACTCCACTAAGAGAGGAAGGATAACAATAGTCAAGTATGCACCAAGTATTTAATTTACACTGAGACGTAATCAAAGTCCAAAGAAGTCCAAACTAAAGAAACACTGCAAAACGCTTTTTAAAAGTTAAAGGAATAGAAAACACGAAGAAAAATGGGGATTTTTTTGGTCTTGCAGTGCTAGAGATTGAGCATGGGATACTGGCAAGCACTCTACCACTGACTTATATCCCCAGCCAGAATTTGAAAATATTTTATTTATTTATACACGTGTATGGGCACCTGCTGCAAATGAATACTAGGTGCTTATGCCACTTTCTGTGCCTGGCTTTATGTGGGTGCTGGGGAATCAAACCCAGGCCATAGACTTTGCTAGCAAGTGCCTTTAACCACTGAGTCATCTCCCCAGTCCCAGAATATTTTTAAAATAAAAGAATTACATCTTAGACCATGAATATGATAAATACTACAGAAGTAATTTTTAAAACACGTAGGAATAATCAACTAAGTTACCAAAGTTGATCAGCCTTATACAGTAAAGCAACAATATCCATATCCTCCAAAACATTAAAAAAATTTAAATTCTTTTGACAGTACTAAAATGTTCTAATAAGTAAGCTGCCCATATTACTGTTGGAGAATTTTTATTGTAAAGTTTTTTTTGTTGTATTAGAATCTACTTAATGAAACATTGCCATATTCACTTTTAAACTCAGAATTTGAAAAAGAAAATTATAATGAAAATTTAAAAGAACTGAAAAAAATTAAATAAAAACTTAAAATTTATTAATATGGAGAATTGCCACATAACAGTAAAAGGTCTTTGTGATAACCTATGCCTAGTAAACTAATACAAAACTAATAAAAAGGAATTCCTGCTTAATAACTTTATCACAATGCAAACTATAAGACAATGTTCCACATAGAGTTGACATGCAGGATAAAAAGTACAGAATTTCATCAGTGATCAGAATTTTCATTCCTCAGCAAACAGCTACAAAGGATGTTTTCACTCTGAATCCTGGTATCATGCCACACATACAAACACTGCGATTGACTGGTCAGTGCCTGCATTTCTGGTGCCCACAGGAGCTGAGAAAACGTACTACCTTGCCCTTATCGGTGACTAGTGGTCGGAAGTGGAGCCACCCTTCCTTGGCAGCATCACTGAAAACCTCCGAGGAAGAACCCTTCCTGGACCTGGTGTCTTCAGACGGTTTCTGACTGTCTGTGATCTACAGAAAAGGACAGGAAGACAGCAAAGTGTTATCCTTTTCCTAAATAAATATTTACACACTGAAACTACTTTGCCAAGAAAATCACATTTAACATTCTAAGTAAAGGCCTATTTTTGGAAAGTTCCGTTCCAGTCTTTAATTGACCACCACTATCTTTCAAACATATTCTTAAGACCGGTATGATTTCAATGTTTACAATTTTGTAGAAAATGACAATTTTTAAACAGAGAAACAAGAAGCCCAATGTGGCGAGGCATGCCTTTAATCTCAGCCTTGAAGAGGTTGAAGGAGGAACTTAATACAGACAAATAATGAATCTACACCTGGTCTACAGAATGCGTTACAAGTCAGCTTGGGTTACATGGTGAGTTCAAGGATAGTCAGGATTATATTGTGAAGTCCTATCTCACACAAACAAGCAAAAAGCCAGCAAGTGAACAACAAAAAATGATGAGTTTGTGACAAGTGACATTTCTACAATGAAAATTGTCAAATGCAATACTGATGATTAAACTGATGGTGAAGAAAATGAAAGAAACCAGCCAAGAAAGGGATGAAGATCTCACCAATGACTGCACACACAGACATCACTTTAAAAGTCTACCTTTCAGTGAGTGTCGTTTCTGGTCTTTAGGCTGTGATGGGTGGGGCGAAGGGAAGCCTTTAGATACTGAATCTGGGAGTAACACAATGTGAAAACCACCCTGACTGTTACGTGGAGGAAAGATCTAAAGGAAGAACCATGAAAAGATATGTGATGTAGGAATCCAGGTGAGGGATGATGGAGGCTAGGACTGAAGTTCTGTAAGTGAAAACAGGCAGGAATGTAAGATTCAGACAGAATTTGTAAACAGTAGACGGGGCTTGGTTTGGGGGTGATTTGTGAATGAGAAGAAACAAGGTTACTTTCTATAATTTGTCTTGAACAAGTGGGTATATGGAGGGAGCCAAGTATAAAGGAGGCAGAGCAATCAAGGGCAAATGAAGACGTCACGTAGGGATGAAGTTTACATGAGTATAGTTGGAAAGAAGCCAAGACTAGCAGTACAAGTACAGACTTTGGAGGCCCTCTGTATAAGACCACTGCAGGAATCAATGCAGGCAAGGAGGGTCAGGGCAAGCTCTAGGCACCCCAGAACTTGAGATTTTAAGCAAAAGCATCAGAACCAGCAAAGGAGACTGAGAAGTAGTCACAGAGGTAGAAGGAAAAGCACAGACAATGGAGTGGACATTGTATTGAACGCTGTCAAATAATTTCAAGACCAAAGTAAACATTACTTTGGAATCGGAGTGTCAATGGCAACTCTGGCAGGAGCATTTGTCATCCCGATGGGTGTAGGCTGAGAAGTGGAATCTAAAACAATGTTTTCAAGAAGTTTTGTTACAAAAGTAGAAGGGAAAAAAAATAGTAGTAAATAACAATGTGGATTTCAGAAAGGTTTGTGTTGAAGGAAGAAAAATAGCACAGCATGGCTATATTCTATTGTATATAGTACAGGCTGAAAAACACAGGAGAACATGGCTATAGACATGCTGGGAAGACAGCGATTTTGCAGAAAAGGGAGAGGAAAGTGAGTGTGATGTCATCTATACGACTGTGGTGATTAGTTTTTCAATTAAAAAGATATTTAGTAAAAATAAGAAAGGCAGAAAGTATGGGTATAGATGCAGGTGGTGGCTGATGGCTAGTTTTTAGGGATGATAAACAAGAACATTCCTGTCTAATTTTTTCCATAAAGCTCAAGGGAGGAGTAGAGAGAAGACAGAGGGGACCAAGCGAGGGTAGAGAAAAGGTAACAGCAGTTTGGGACAGAAGAGCGTGCAACCAAACACAGAGGAATTGCTGGGGAGTTGGATTTGTTTTGTTTTGAGCTGACAATGTGAGAAGTATCAGCACATTGCATGTAAAGTATTACAAACTTGAATTGAAATTGAAAACATTTAGAAATTAAAAATATTTGCATATAGCACCAAAGGCAGCTGACACAGAATAAGCAGTTACACTTAAATATCCAGTGGATACAAGAAATATTTCTCTCTGAAATGCTACACAAACTAAAGAACCATACAACATTTCTCATTTATTTAGTATTTTTAATTATTAAATACTGACCTTGATTCCCTTCAGGCTAGATACATGCTTAAAAGACCTGTTGGAAAAGTAGATAAGTATTTATAATAAATACAAAAGAACATCAGAATGATTTAAGAATGACTTGAATAATACAGTAGCTTTTCGTTAGGAGCTGACATTCCTTTATTACCCCGTGAAATGTTCACTGTGCAGTGTGAGGAATAGCTAATTTTATAAACACTAAAACTTTTAGCTGACCTGGAAAATTAGGACCATTTCTGCTCTAAGAGTGCAGTGACGCTAGCTTTTCCTTCCATCAAAGGCAAAGCTCCCAGGGTTGACTGGGCTTTTACAATGGGCTACCCATATCTAGGCCACCCCAAACTGGCTGTGACAATGAGGAGCTGCCACCCACCGGCAGGGGACTACAGGACAGCAGGTCTCTACTGGTCCAGTTGATGGAAACCCAGGGCACTGTCAAGGCACACTGGGAGACGTTCTGCCCACCACCCTCACCCTCAGTGTTGTCTAACGGGAATACCACGGGTGCTGCTGAAAGGCTTTGAGACACAGAAGCCAGGCCCATATTAATTATTCAAAATTACTGACTTTTGAGCACGTGAATGAAATGTCACTCTTTTTTTCAGAAACCACCTCAAAAAAACAAACACACGGACAAACTCCATCAATTTACCAGGAGACCTTGAAGCTAAAGTGAGGCATCCAAAGTGGGGTGGTTAAGCCTGGACTCCACAGACTCTGTCTGACAACTTATGTCCATATCTGGGGTCGGGGAGACACTATTCAGCTCAATATGTGACATTTATAGTATATGGCTTTCAATAAAAATGATACTCAAAAGCAAACAAACAAGCAAGCAAACAAACAAACAAACAACTGATTTTAAAGATATGAAACAGTTGTAACAGCCTAGCCCAAAGGTGACCTCAAGTGGGATTGGAATTTTTTCAGACAGTTCATGCAAAATATCCTACCTGCTCTCAAAATTAGTTACAAGCACGCAAGAACAAAGGAGGAAGGCGAAAGGTGGTGAAGTCAGAGAGGACACCACTAGCTGCTAATTCAAACACAATCACTGCTCACTGTTCTGTGTGAGATCAGAACCAAGCTCTTGTTTGACACACGGGAAGTAGGGTGATGGAGCTGTGACAGGAGCCTTCTAGGTCAACATGGAGCCCCAGAGGAGGTGAGAGCTAATGAGGAAGCACACAGCCTGGTATCTTTGCAGAAAGCAGTGGAGAGCTCGTGTAGGGAGAAGACAGTTACTGCATCTTTTAGTGAGGGGAACTTAGGGCTGAAACAGGTCACACATCCAACCTGAAATCAATAGAAAAATTCCTGCTGAGCTGGAACACTGTGCCCTGGCTGTATCTCACACGAGCCTCCCTTATGTGGCTGGTCCTGGAAGAACTGATGTTATTAGAATATAAATAATAATCTAATGGAAGTCCAAGAGGATCTTACACAAAGGTAACAATAAAAATTGTTCAAATTGTTCTTTCAGGCCCAATGTCAGAAAAGATGCCAACATTCCCTAAATCATTCTCTAAGTTAAACACAATAGCAATGAAAACACTCACAAAAAGCTAAGAAATAATAATTTTAAAAACTCTGATCTTAAGTTCAAATAACAAAATTAAAATAAGCAGAAGAATTTTTAAAGAACATAATGATGAGTGATAGCTAAATCACATTAGAAAACCACTAAAAAACCTGGATAGAATATAACAGAATCCAGCATAAATGACTAAAACGATAAATCCACAGAACAGAACAGAGTCCTCAAATAAAGCTAAATACATCTAATCACCCCATGTACCATGGAGATGGCATCATTACTGGGCAGTGACAATATTCAGCAGTACTTTGGGGGATGACAGAAATATTGGCAGATTAAAGGCACTCAATCTCATGAACTAAAGTAAAGCCATTAATTGTAGAAGCATAGCAATTGTAAATATATAAAAGATAAAACATAAATTTAAGAAGTAAATACGGCACAATTGTTAGTATTTTGAAGTAGAAATTAGACCTTTTCATCATGATTTGAAATTAAAATGTAAAAATACTTCCTCAAACTCAGTGACAGAAAAAATTTTAAACATTTTTACACAATAAAAAAAAAAAAACCAGCACTCAGGAGGCAGAGGTGGGTGGGTTGCCCTGAGTTCAAGGCCAGCCTGAGACTAATAGTGAATTACCAGGTCAGCCTGGGTTAAAGTGAGACCCTACCTTGAAAACAAAACAAAACAAAACAAAACAAACAAAAAAAAGCTGTAGAAGTCAATGGGGGGGGGGGGGAGCCAAAGGTAATTCACACACACAAGCAGTATAAATATATGGTAGATGTTACCATGTTGATTTTATTCTTTTATTTGCATTTCTAGCTAGAAAATATGAGATAATCTTAAGTTTCAGAACTTATATGTCAAGCTCGTGCTGAACACACACTGAAGAGAAATAAATCCCTCTGGACTTACATCTTTGCATCTTCTCTGTAGTCATCCAGACCTTCATCATATGACTTTGATCTTTCTGTTTTTGAGCTGGGCTGGGCGTCCAGGCTAGGAGGGCCAATCGATTCTGTAATTAAAATCCAATGTTCACATTTTCCAATTCTGTTAACGGTGAAGAGATGAGTTTGCTATCCTATTGTGAACCAAGACTTGCATAAGCGCTCTTTAACTGTACCTTGGTCATGGGAGAGCTGCCGTCGGATTAAGGGGGCTGAAGTTGTGAGGCTGGGAGGGACCGTTGCTATGGAGGGGACTTGAGAGGTAGAAGCTGAGATGACAGCGGACGCAGAGATATGCGCAATGTCCTGATCAATGCTAGGGCTGGTTGGCTCATCTGTAAGAAAAACAAAAATAAACATCAGAAGTTGACAGACATTAATAATCAGCATTACTGGAAGGGCCAGATAAAGATTTTAACACCCATTAAGCTACCAATAAATGACACATTTGCCTGCTGGAATTCAACTCACATAGCCATTATTCCAGTGATTCTAAATAATGCTGAGGTTGCTATAAGAGATTAAATCAACTATTCCTTCTGCCAATTAACCCATGATAACCAAGATACCAAAATGTGTAGATATCCAGATATTTAAACCTACCATAGCATAGCATGAATTATACATCACCACAAAAGGCACTGCTTGAATTTTAAATAGATTACAGGCCACCTAATCAGGAAGCTATCAGTTCTTTAAACTTTCTCTTAATGCCACCTCCCCACAAGTCTATCTTTTCTTTAGAAAGGCGACAAAGCTCAGCTGATAGCAGCTAGAGATTGTAGTGTTACCAAGACCACTGTAGACTATTTGGCATTTTTGTATAACTCACAAAAAAGGCACCCACATTCCCAGACAGATGACCGACATGGTCTTTTCCACTTGCCCTCAGCACAGACACTGGCAGAAGTGTGAGTATTTTTGAGCAGTGAATTTTCACCTTCTCCAGTGCCTCTCACTATCCGGTATATAAATTCATATGTGTGCATAGCAGCTAACAATGACAGGGCTTATTACATACGAGCTCCATTCTAATGCTTATACATATTACTTCCTATAATGCTAAAATTTATATAGACAGACACACCAGACTGACTTATAAAGGTGCAAAGCTTTGGTGGTAGAACTGAAGCAAGTGTGACACACAAGCTCTGCTCTCTGTGTTTTCTCATTAGCGAACAATAGCTTCATTCTGAATTATTGCTCTTGAAAAAAACACAGTGTAAAGTTCCAGTATTTCAAGGCAAGGAAAGATAATGTAATAGAACGCCAGAACTAATAAGCAAAAAAAAAAAAAAAATCTACAGCTCTGGGCTGGATGGTTCAGTGGTTAAAGGCATGTGGATTCGATTCCCGAGTACCCACGTAAAGCCAGAAGCACACAATGGTGCATGAACCTGGAGCTCATTTGCAGTGGCAAGAGGCTCTGGCACATCTATACTCTCTCTCCCCCTTGCTCTCCTTTTCTGTCTGAATGAACATACATAGATACACACACTATTTAAGCAATCATTTAAGACCTCAAAATGAAATCCTTAAAAAAAATAGGTTATGGTTAGGGAGATGGCTAAGAGGTTGACCATACACACAAAAAACATGCACGCACCCACAAACATAAAAACAAAAAATTTAAAGCTACAATTATATAATTAAAAAGAATTATATGTATCTAGACTGTTAAGATATAAAATAACCATATATATTATATAATCAGTTATAATGATAAAAGAGGATTTTGATTTCCTGATTCAGATGGCCAAATTATTTTAATTTAGAAAAATTCTAAGAATTACACATTCTCATGATCAATATTTTAGTAGAGAGGAACTAATATTTGCAAAATTTTAATATTTATATTTTTTGACTAACAGCAGACAATTAAGATGACCTTATGTTCTTGTCTTTTTGTTAAAAGCAGGTTTTTATACTTAGCAAGAGCTGGGCATGTAAAGATGTTCTGAATAGGACTCCAGTCACTCCGGAAATAAGTTTAACAATTGATAAATAGGGCCACAGAAAATTAAAAAGGTTTTGTATAGCACAGGAAATAGCCAATGTATAAGAAGGCAGTCTATATGTGGAAGAGAAACTTTACCAGTTGCACATCTGACAGGGGATTAATATCTAGAGTGTACAAAAAAGTCAAAAATACAAGTATGAAGAAAACAGACAACCCAATCAAAAATAGACTATGGAGATGAACAGGGTTTTCTCAAAAGGAGAAATACAAAGGGCTAATAAATATTTTTAAGTGTTTAAAATCCTTAGGTTTCAAGGAAAGGCAAATTAAAACTACTTTGAGCTTTCATCTTAATCAGATGGCTTTCATTAAAAAAAATGTTGGCAGGCCTGTGAGAAAAGAGAGACCCTTATTTCCTATTGGTAGGAGTATAAATGGATATTAGTATGGAGGTTTCTCAAAACACTAAAAATAGAACTACCCTATCACTCAGCCATGCCATTCCTTGGCATCTATCTGAAGGACTGTACACTCTACTCCAGAGACTTGCTCAGCCATGCTTATTGAGGCGCTCTTCACAATAGCTAGGGAAGAGCAGCAGCCTAGATGCCCATCTAATGAGGAATGTGCTGTGAAGATATGATACATATACACAATGGAGTTTTGGTTCAGCTGTAAGGAAAAATGAAAGAATGAACTTCACAGGAAAATGGAACTGGGAAAGATCATGCCGAGTGAGTTAACCCAGGCTCAGAGCAGAAATGCCACATGCATGTTCTCCTGGGCTATTCTAGCTTCAAGTGTCTAGATCAGTGGGTAGAAGTTGGAGTGAACGTCTGTAGGGCCAAGACTACAGGTGCACTGGAGGGGGTGAACATGTGGGACATAAAAAATAGAAGAGAGTAATAGTGAGCTGGGCGTGGGGGCACACACCTTTAATCCCAGCACTCGGGAAGCAGAGGTAGGAGGATCGCCGTGAGTTCAAGGCCACCCTGAGACTACATAGTGAATTCCAGGTCAGCCTGGACTAGAGGGAGACCCTACTGACCCTACTTCAAACAAAGAAAACAGAAGAGGTTAATAGTGAGAGGGACAGGGGCAGGGAGATCAGAAAGACAATGGGGTGGGGGGGGGAAACGAAACCACCTAAGGATAGTTGAATAAACCATATGGAAACCCGGTACTTGGGAAGCCAACTTATAATGTATATTTCTTTAATATCTTTAAACAAAGTCACCTACATGGGTGAATAAAGCTGCTTGCAAAAGTTGTAAGATATGATTAAAAAATTCTGGTGCCAGGTATGAGCTACCTCCTAATGAGCTGTTTTTCAGGGAGGCAACAGAGACCTCTAAAACAACATTAGCTGCTACCATTGTAGTTATTCCCCAAAACTCTATAGCAAGGCCCTATTTCAGTTGCAGAACTTAAAGAAACCAAGCGGAAGCTGAGCTAGAGGCTTTCTCCATGCCAGAGAGTGTTGTACAACACTGGAGAGAATGTTCCGCATCAAAGATGAAGACAAGCACATTCAGGAGGCTAGAGAAAGGGAAAATAATAACCAAGGCTACAATAGTTCTTAACCAAACGAAGACAAAGAAAACACCAAATACCACAAGCATCATCAGGACTAAGAAAAACTCACAGATTTTAGTAATTAACTTTGAATGTTAATGGTCTCAACTCCTCAATCAAAAGACACAAGACTGAGCCAGGCATGGTGATGCATGCCTTTAATCTCAGCACTCTCGAGGCAAAGGTAGGAGGATCACCATGAGTTCAAGGCCACCCTGAGACTACATAGTGAATTCCAGGTCAGCCTGGACTAGAGCGAGACCCTACCTCAAAAAAACAAACAAAAACAACAAAAAAAAAGACTAACAGGCTGAAAACAGAATCCTGTTTTTAAGAAACTCATTTCATTATTAAACAGACACTACCTTAGGATGAAAGGATAGGAAAAGATATTCCAAGCAAATGGCACCAGTAAACAAACAGATTTTCATCTATTTTAATCTCTGACAAAACAGACTTCAAACCAAAATTAATCAGGAGAGATACAGGTTAATTCATACTGATCAATGGAACAATCCACAAGAGGACATTGAAATTCTAAGCATATACGCACTAAACACAGGTGCACCAAATTTTATGAAACAGATTCTACTAAACATAAAGTCAGGAATAAATCCAACACAGTAATAGCAGGTGACTCCAATACCCCACTATTTACAATAGCCATAAAATTATAAGTTCTAAATCCATGTAAGTACATTTACCTGATTTTTGACAAATATGCTAAAAAACACTCAATGGAGAAAGACATTCTACTTCAAGACATATACTCAGCCATATTTATTGTTGTTCTATTAATAATAGCTATGAAATAGAGCCAGCCTAGATGCCCATCAACTGATGAATGGGTAGTAAAGATGTGGTATATAAACTGAAAATGGAATTTTTCAACTATAAAGAAAAATAAAATGGGGCTGGAGAGATGGCTCAGCGGTTAAGGCACTTGCCTCCAGTGCCTAAGGCCCCGGGTTCAATTCCCCAGTACCCACATAAGCCAGACCCACAAGGTGGTGGCCCTGGTGAGTGCTCTCTCTCTCTCTCTCTCTCTCTCTCTCTCTCTCTCTCTCTCCTTCTCTCTCTCTGTATCTCTCTGCTTGAAAATGAATAAAATATGAAAAAACAAAGAAAAACAAAATGATGGAATTTGCCTAAAAATGGATGGATCTTGAAAATATTATACTAAGTAAGGTAATCCAGGCTCAGAAAGATAAATGCCGTATTTTCTCTCTCATATGTGGATCCTAACTTCTCTGAAATCTTAGATTTTTATGAAAGTCGGAGAAAGAGACAGTAGAGGCTAGGAAGCTAGAAAGAGCATAGAGAGGAGTGGAGATCTTAAGGGGAGGAGATGGAAGATATATGAATAGAGGATGGAATTCTGGAGGTGGGAATGAGGAAATAGGATCAAGGAAGGGATGGAGGAGGAGGGGGCGGAGGTTAGTCAATAGGAAAAAGTTATGGAAAAGCCAGATGCAATCCTTTAATTAAAACTATATATATATATATATATATATATATATGTAATTAAGCTGGGCATGGTGGTGCACAGCTTTAATCCCAGCACCTGGGAGGCAGAGGTAGGAGGATCACTGTGAGTTAGAGGCTAGCCTGAGACTACATAGTGAATTCCAGGTCAGCCTGAGCTACAGTGAGATCCTACCTCAGAAAACAAAACTCTCTCTCTCTCTCTCTCTCTCTCTTTCTCACACACACACATATATAATATATAATATATATGTATCTATATACATATATATAGATAAAATATTTTTAAATAAAAAGAGAGAGACAAGTGTGGTAGAGCATGCCTTTAATCCCGGCGCTTGGGAAGCAGAAGTAGGAGGATCACCAAGAATCTGGGGCCACCCTCAGAGTACATAGTGAATTCCAGGTCAGTCTGGGCCTGAGCGAGACCCTACTTCAAAACCCAAAAGAAAGAAAGAGAGCGTGCATAAACTTCAAGTAGGACTGGATAATGTGTTCTCTAAAGCCACAGGTTGCTGCAAGAAAACCTCTGTGCCAGGCACAAGATACCTCCCAATGAGTGCTTGGTCAAGGAGGCCCAGAGGTGCCCAAAACAATAGAGGCCAATGCCAAGGTTCTTGATTGTGCACCAGAATTATTAAGACCCTACGGCTGAAGATACAGCATGTGTTGGCTGCAGGGTACAAACAATCGAAGCCTTCTCACTGCTGGCTAGCTGTCAGTGTTGGAATGTGCAAGCTGCTGGGGGAGAAAAGCCATCAACAGTCCTATCCAACAACAGGTCCACCCCACCTGCTCTGCAACCAACAAGCCGGGCAAGATGTGTCCACTGGTGCATTAGAGGCATCACTGCTATGAAGTAACCAACTGCTCTCTTGATTGGATTTGAGGCCTGCTCCACAAGAGGGAATTCATGCCTGGGCTGAAAACCTAGTCACAAGACTATGGCTGGAAAGTTCATGGATTCTATGGGGGGAGGTTACTAAGTTACTAGGATCTGACTAACTCAATGTGCATGTTGTGCTCATCAAATTGTTCTCTCATTTTTTATATTATGCTTATGCCATGCTCCTCTCACCTTTGGTCAGAAAAGCTACTTTCTGCAGAGAGCAGTATGTACAGGAGAGACTCAAAATTCATCAAAGTGCTGAGAGAAAGTGAATGCTCAGCACTAAATGACACATCTCTACCACACCCTCAAGGCTCAGGGGAAATTATGGAAGAGAATACAAAAAGTATGTAAGAGCAGAGAACAGAAGTACTTGAGGACACTATCCATTGATCATAAAGTGGTCATTGCATTTATGGCCTCCACAAGACCTGTGTAATAAATATTAAGCCTATCAATGCTTCAACATGGATGATGGAAGAGGATTAAAACAATAAAAGGTCTAGTTGGAAAGAAGAAGGGGTTTAATGGAAGTGAGAGGAGGGAATGGGCAAAAGAAGGGAATGGGAAAGGGTTATGACCAAATTACAGTATGTTCAGGTAAGGAAATTACAAGAACAATTTTTTAAAGCATGCAACCATCGTTTTAAATTGTATCTGAAAATGATTTTATATAATTCTGTGAGTTTATGGCATAGACTACGGAAGAATAACGTTTCTTGAGATTCTTCTGCTTTTCATTTCAGTCCATGAGTCTCTGTCTATTTTGCTTTGGGCCAGCCTGGGCAACTCCCTGGTCTCTGCTCCCTTTGTGGGACTGAGGTCACAGGAGCCTGGCTGTTTACGTGAGAGTTGGAGATTCGAACTCAGATGGTTCCAGGCCCTCGTGCTTGTGCAGGAAGCACACTTAACCATTGAGCCATCTCCCTAATCCCACCCCCTGCATCTTTTTTGAGGCTAGGCTTCCACTATGTTACCGAGGCTGGCCTGATCTTCCTGCTCTGAAAGTAGCTGACACTGTATGCAATTCCATCTCAAATTATCACACAAAGTCGACCATTTTAAAGAAGTTGAAACTTTCAGAACTTATGTAGATCTTTAAAGTGTATGTGTATATGCAATAAATTCACAAGTTTGTTAATAATTAGCATTCTTAATTAAAAAATTATTTAGGGCTGGAGAGATGGCTCAGCGGTTAAGGCACTTGCCTCCAGTGCCTAAGGACCCAGGTTCAATTCCCCAGGACCCACATATGCCACCCACAAGGTGGTGGCCCTGGTTCTCTCTCTCTCTCTCTCTCTCTCTCTCTCTCTCTCTCTCTCTCTCTCTCTCTCTCTCTCTCTCTCTGCTTGAAAAATGAATAAATAAAATATTTTTAAAAAATTATTTAAATTTTTTCTATATTGTAATGACAGAAGATAAATATTACATGTTCAATGTGTAATAGAATGTAAGAGAAATCTTCTTTGTAAGACATATTATGTCTGTATTATAGATAACCAAATAAATGAACCACCTTCATTTATTGATTTTTTAAGGAATTAAGCCTAGGTATTCATTATTTTTGAGTGTCAGTACCTGTAATGCTTCCAAATAACAAAAGTTATTAAGACAACAGTATGTTATAATACAAAAGTAAATATTTTGTTCTTATAATCTGAAAATTGAATAAAATAGAACATAGAAGAAAATCCCCAAAATGTCTTTATGTTACACCAACCCAATGAGGTAATCTAAATAAAAGATTTTTTATTTTCAAATATTTCTAAGAAAATTAAGCCTAGAAAACTCATAATGATATCAGCAGAGTCATGACTCAGAAGTGTTACAGTAATGACAGGGACAAAGTTTCACCACTTAAACCCAGTATTTCTTCATGTATTTGGCTGGTGAACTTTTTCTTAGTAACACTTAAGATCAAATGAAAACAATGTTCTTGGAAACTTTTTTGGGAAACATTGCAAATGTTCTCTTTACTTCATTTAAATACTGGTATCTACCCTACTATCTAAAATATGTATTTTATATAACTAGGTTGGCAAGAGAAAAATATACAGGTTGGAAAAAAATTAAAGCCAAAATAAGCACAGAGGTTTTGTAAATAAAAATACTTCTATATATTGAAACGTTTTTGAACTTCGATGTTTCAATAAAGAATTTTTTAATCAAAAAGCTAAAAACTTGGGGCTCAGTGGTTAAGGCATTTGCCTGCAAAGGCTAATGACCTAGATTTTCCCCAGTAACCATAGAAAGCCAGATGCACAAGGTGGTGCACTCATCTGGAGTTTGTCTGCTGTGGCTCGAAGCCCTGGTGTGCCCATTCTCTCTCTCTTCTATCTCTCTCTGCTTACAAATAAAAAAAATATTTTTAAAAAACTAAAAACTTCACAAAAAAGGCAAGTACATTAAGCAAAATAAATAATACTTTTCATGTTATGCTCTAAAAATTAAACACTAAAATTAAAATACTAAATTTGGGGCAAGTGTGGCACCTGAGACACTGCTCAGGTGCCACCCCAAGAGCCCACGTACACAACTGGGCGGGCCGATCCTCTAGGGGAGCAGACCCCAAGAAAAACTAAGAGACTCCGGGTCACAAAGGAGCTGGCAGAAGCAGCAGGACACCCGAGGGTCCCTCTGGCCACAGCTGAGCACACCCCACTGCAGTGTGCACACATGGGCATGGTCACACACCAGCATAAGAGGAAAAACAAAATTCAATCCTTTTTGGTATCTTTACCTCAAACAGCATTCAGTGCTATAAAAAGCCATGAAAATGTATTAAAAACTTGGGAAGCGCTGTGTCATTCCACCTCAGCCTCAGACAATTTTAAGATGCTGACCTCATGGGCAACTTCACATGCAGAAATGCAGTGAAATGATCTCATCCATTTCTCAGTTCTTCATCCCCCCTGGTGGCACATTCCTAGTACCAGAGCCATCATGCACTATACGAAAGTTTAGACAAAATATGCAAAATAAATGGACTACAAGCATATCGATGCTGTACCACTGTAAGGGTACTTAGAAACAAATGAGGTGATTTAGTCAGTCTCCTAACTTACTCTTCATTTTATTTCGATAATACAAACAGCACTTTTAAAAAAACTGTTCCAGTATCATCTGATTGTAACACCTATATTATATAGAAAGAAAATGTAATGCCATTGTCCTGGTGCCATCTCACAGCCCTCGGAAATACAGCTGCAGGTTGTAGAACTTGTGGGGTTGTTCTTGTTGTTGTTTGGTTTTTTGAGGTCGGGTCTCACTCCAGCCCAGGCTGACCTAGAATTCACTATGTAGTCTCAGGCTGGCCTTGAACTCATGGTGATCCTCCCACCTCTACATCTTAAGTGCTGGGATTAAAGGCATAGTCCTCACTTACTTTATACATGCATACATGTATCTATACATACTTGAGATGATGTATTAAATTTCATCTGCAAAAGGATTCACTGAGCTTGGTGTTAGGAAACAGATATGAATGTGAATATAACTTTAGCTGAGCTTCGCCACACTGCTTATAATTTGAATATCGTATTTTTGAAAGTTATAAGCCATGCAGAATAACTTCTTTTAAAGCCAATTTGGATAGCTTCACTGGGCAGTCCAAAAGCTCAGTAGCTTAAGTTTCTCTGGGAAAGAAAAACTCCAGAAACTCCGAAATATTGTTCAGTGACAAATGCATTACTACTGTAAAATTATGAAGACCCTTTCAGGAACCTGTAAGGTAGGGTGACCCCACCGAACCCCAAGGGCCCTCGTCATGATGCACACTCTGTTAGAAACAATACACTTGGAACGTTACTGTGCTGAGATTGGATGGAGCTAACCTAGAGTTCCATCTCTAGCACTGACTAACTGCTTTTAACAGGGCTACTCTCTCTATACCTCAAACTTCTTGTTTATAAAATGAAGGGCCACTAAGGACATCTGTCATGATCTATCATGTGGGTCTTAGAGCACACCATGGGAATTATGACAACTCCTCCCCCCACTTTGTTTTTCTACGCATTCAGCCATTATTTCAGCATTTTTAGAATGCAGGCTTTGTGTTCTAGGCCTTGGAAACTCTGAAGTGAAGCAGAGTTTTAAGATCTCAGCGCTCACATAGTCTATGGAGAAACAGGTGATAAAAGCTCTCACCAGCTCCTGAGGGGGTGGGAGGTGGCTGTTTTGAACAAGGTGGACAGGAAAGTGGGTGAACAGAGATCAGGAGACAGTGAGGGAAAGGGCCTGCGGTTATCTGGCTGGATTCCGAGGCTGCAGCCATCTTGGCAGGTTTCAAGTCAGCGCTCGTGGACGATTCCGAGGGAGATGGGATCCGAGAGGCGAGATGGCACCTGGAGTTGGACGAGGAGGGCCTTTCTGGCCAAGTCTGGGGTTTTGAGAGGAATTCAGGTGAGATGGGAAGGAAACGGGGGTTCTGATGAGAGCAGTCACAACATGGCTGATGCTCAGAAAGCACCGTGCAGGGTGCTGCCCTGGGGCTGGAGGGAGAAGACTGGAAAGAGGTACTCTGGGCCCACGTGGTGGTGCACTGGGAGGCAGAGGCAGGAGGGTCACCGTTGAGTTCCAGGCCAGCCTGAGACTACATAGTGAATTCCAGGTCAGCCTGGGCTGGACAGAGACCCTAACTCAAAAAACCAAAGAGAGAGAGGGGGCTGGGGGTAAACAGTAGGCAGGACAAGCGATACAGATTATAGCACATACATGATAATTTCTAAGTCAAAGAAACTTGACAAGGAAGCATTTTCTTTCAGCCCAAGCTAAATGTGCATCGCCTTAGAAAGTAAATGGCACTGCTATCAGAGCCATCCTACCTGGCTTTCGACTCAGGTGGATCAACAACTGCTTTGCAGACTCAGTTATCACAGGTGGTAGGACTTATTTCATCAAGATTAAAACCAAACCAAACCAAACCAAACCAAAGGGTGCTGGGGTCTAGGTGTGGTGGTACAAGCCTGGGGTCCTAGCGCCTGGCTAGCAGAGGCAGGAGGATTACAAATCAGCAGCCAGCATAGGCTACCTGGTGAGACTCGGCCTTGAACAAACAGGTTCTAGAATACAAAATTGTTTGTGTAAAGAAAAACCGACACCAGAAATGCCTTCAAGGAGGATAAAAGCAAACACTCTGATGCAGAGCATGGAGCTTAGAAGGTTTTACAAGCACACTGTAAGATGTCCGCACCTGTGGAACCAGAACTCTTTTCTGGAAGGATTTCTTACACAGCTGACACGAAGCAATGACCTGAATGAGCTCACCTATAAATGGGATGGAAGCCAAGGAGTCGCCGGGTGGACTGGTACTTGAGGCCTTCCTCTCAGCCAGTCTTTTTATATGGACTTCTCTGCGAGCATCGTTGGGCAACCAGCAGGTGGTGTCTGACCCGCTTTCCTGGTCGTTCACAGCCAAGATGTAAGACTGATGTCGTAAAGGCTGTGGGGTTTGACGACCAGATGGAGGTTTCTCTCTTAGGATAACAGATGTTTTATTATCTAACACATCTGACTGCTTGACTCCAGCTTCTTGTAAATTTAAATCCTCATTCCTTTGACTGGCAGATAATTCTAAATCGGAAGCACCCAAGTGTTCGCTCATCTGAGGGTCAGTTCTGGCAGAAGCTCCAGGTAAGGGTGGGGATTTCCCAGTGTCCACTTGGTGGTCAGGGGTGCTTTCCATTCTGAACCGTGTCTGTTGGTGCGGCAGCAGACCGTGTTGATGTAAGTGATTCACTGGCCTTTGGTCTTTGATAGAAACCAGTGAGTTCTGGCTGGATGATGGTTTTGAGACATGTGTAGAAGGTGCTTTCAGAGAATTACTTCGGATTTTCATAAGTGGGGACCTGTCTTGCGAAACACCCCGTGTCAGTGACATCCCACCAACACTTTGGAAATTTCTGTTGGAGTGCAGTGGTTTTAGATCTGGTGGAATTTTTTTAAACTGTGACACAGACCCCCCTCTTCCGCTCATTCTCCTATTATCAGAATTAACACTTGGAGCCACAGTCAGATTTGAACCTCGAAAAGATTTATGAATCTCCTGGTGCCTGGGTCTTTCGCAAATACCTCGTCTGTCATCCTGTTCGGTAAACCCGCTCCACTTGTAGGTCTGTTTTCGCTCCCCATTTGAGTTAGGTGCTTGGCTTTCAGAACTGACATTTTCTAAGGCTTCCCCCTGCCCCTCGATGTAATCCCATGAACGAGTTCTATGGTTACTAAAGCTAACGGGTGGAGAAGTCAGAGCGCCTTGAGATGCACTTCTGGGACAGTATTTCATCAGCACGGAATCCTCCAGTCTTTCCTGGGATACGCTGCGCTGGCGGATCTGCGCAGACTGAGGCACTCGATCATGAGAGGTGCTTCGCCGTCGTACCTGCAGAGCAGTGCGGGTGGGTACCACTTGGTTATAATCTGCTGTGCTCTGAGATGCTGCTCTTAAACTATCCAATCTTTCTTGAATTGTCCGACAACCGATGTGCAATCGTCGGTTATCGATATACTCTTTGTAAGTCTTATAATTTTTCCAGTCTATGTGCTGATGGGAATTTGGGGAATAGTGATTGGCAGAAACAGGAGAATCCACAGCGTGAGATCTACTGCTAGAGATTCCTTCTGAATGTCCACTGTAATTTCCAGATTTAAGTAAAATTCCAGAAGGTTCCAATGATCTGGAGCCCTTAGTCTGATGAATCACATGGGCAGTGGGAATTGATGGAGATGTGGTTCTTGACGCTGTTTTTAAAGAGGCCTGCTCATTGACACCATACCTGACTTCCTCAGTTCTGTGTGAAGGACCTGTATGGTTGTTTCGATTGGATAACAAGTCTACAACCTTCTCAGAAGGCACAATGACAGTCCTCACACTTTCGTTGCAAACACACACCGCTGTGTTTGACTTTGCAACATCGGTTGGTGATGGAGGCACTTGTATTTCCATTCTGTAGGCCCTGCCAGGCTGGGTCAGGACTGGCGTACTGGTTTGCTGTTTGCACAAGGAGTCTGAAGGAGACACTTCGACAGGCTGTGCCATGGGCGTGGGGGCAGACGGAGGCCAGGGATAGCAGACTGGCGGAGGTTCGGGGATGTTGCGGGCATTGCCACTGTAGGCTTCATTGCCCTTCAGGTAGGCATCTTGAGAATATGCCTGGATGGAAACCAGAGAAAAGTGTTACCTCACCTTCACATAGGAAGAAAAGCAATTTTCCTGTCTGCGGTTCCTCGTCTTACTAAATTCTATCCTGCTGCCGAGGTACATGTACTACAGCATGCATGCACACACAACAATCCTAGGAAAGTATTCTTGCAGAAATCTGTAGAATTTGCACACATATAAACTGCAATCATTTCTCTTTTTCAAAGGATTTGAGACACATCAAAATTTCTCCAACTAAATATATAGCTTTGTTGCTTTTAAAATTTTTCCCACTCAAGCTTTCTGCGTTCTCAACAGTCGACAGGTTAGATGGCTGCCTAATAAATCCCAGAAAAAGAAGATTCTTAGCATCTGCTAGAAGATAAAAATACAAAAAATTTTAACCACATATATTTTTATTATGAGCACTAATACTATGATTAAACAAAATTTATTGAAAGTGCCCTTAAATGGCGATGTTAAATATTTTAATATTTAAAGTAAGAGAATGTACATGTTTAGGAAAGGAACATGCACATCAAGGGCACAAAAATATAAGGTGAAAACTGATGAAAAAATTCATCCTTCTCAATAGAATTTCAACTTCTTAAAATGCAAAAATCACCTTGTATAAATTTATTTGATCTCTTATACTTATTAGAAGACATTTTTCTACTATTAACAGGCAGGCATGCAGCTCAAATTGTCTTTTAATCAGTTATTTATAACATTATCTACAAGTACTTTAGATTTTTAAGAACTAAGATTAACCACAGAGACTCCACACAAAACAGAGCCCGTTAATGCAACACAGGACCATGCTCAGCATCTGAGGCAGTTAGGGATGGAAACATGTTCTCAAAGCGAAACAAGCTGAACACAGGACTGCCATGGCATTCTGTCTGCATTAGCAGCTTGCTGGGCTCAAGCACAGCGTCAACAGAACAGCAAAGCGAGAGCGAGAGCGGGCGATGCTTCCAAAATGTACGTGCAGACACACTATGCTTTAAAGCCCGTTGTAGAGACAAAAACAAAACAAATGAACAACAACAAAAAAAGACAGGAAAACCATACATCACAAACACTTTCTGCAAATCAGTAAGATTAACACCGTGGCGGGGACAGTTACAATTTTAATAGACTGGTTTATTACAAATCTCTATAAAACATGACTTAAAAAAAAAAAGCAAGGAAATGGCTACTGTGCATTTCTTACCAGTGCTGTGACATCCTTTGTAAACTGTAGCTAGCAGAAAATAGGAAAGATAGTAGAAGCTGCTTACTGACAGACAGAGATTCGTGCTGTCACACTGATGCTGCAAACGGCAAGCTAAAAATACATCTATACTCATTTCTCTGGAAGGTACCAAGAGAGGTAAAGGGCAGTGAAGCATAAAGAATAACTTCTGCATTATTCTAAACATCTTTTTTCCCAGGCTTTCATCTGGATTTCATTTGATTTGAGAGCGAAATCCATCTGGTGACATCCTTCCCTGGTAGGTATTTTCTTCCTATGCCCTGCTGTCAGCAGTGTGCCACAAAGCGGCCTTTCCACAAGAGCAACAGTGAGGGTGACGCCTCTCAGTTCCCCTGAGCCGGTTCCAGCTCTGCGTCCAGATGACGAAGTGAACGCTTCATTATGCATTGAAAATAGTACAACCTCCTCCTACCCAGTAAATCAGTGCATAACCACGAGCCGTCAGCTGACTCTAGACACCTTTCCTGTATAACTGGGGGAAAGACTGTTCTGTGAAATAGGTTTCACTCGGATATTAAGATCTTTCAACACTGTCTTTTGTACTGTTTTACTGATTTACTGAATAGACATAAAATATCATTTCCAGAATAAAACTTACAATGGTAACGAATACTGCAGAACATAGCCTGGAAGGCCGTGAGAAACTGAAGCTCTATTTACAAAAGGAAGCATGTATACCAATGTTTTTGTGGCAAACTGCACTTAATCAGAGCATGCACCCTGCATCTTGCACAGTGCCTAGTGTTTATGCAATGCTCTCCAGGAGGGCAGGTGCTGTCTGATGCAGTATTTCCTGTGGTGGGTTTATGCAATCTCATTATGAAGCACTTGAAAAGGACTCTATAGCCAGCAATGTAGAAGTTGGTGAACTTCTGGAAATCTCAACTACATGAAGGTACATTATGAATTTTGAAGAGAAAATACAAACTTATTCACATGAAACACGTTTTAGGAGGTAAGGCAGGAAGAGCAGGAATCCAAGGAAAGCCTTGGCTATATAATGAGCTTGAGACAGCCTGGGCTACATGAGACTCTGCTTTTTAAAAAAAATCTGACCTCAAAACAAAATTTAAATGCTCTGTAAAATAAAGAGGCCAGAGAGATCAAAATCCCTGATTATACCAGTTTATGTTTAGTAGGTTAATTTGTTGATTTAATTACCTATGAAAAAGCCAAAAATAGAGAACAGGGAGGCATGGGTAGAGTATATGCCTTTCTCTATTATTTGAACATTTAACAAGCACATACTGTTCTCACAACTAGTAGAAGATTATAGCTAAGTGGTTATACTGCTTGACTAGCAAGGCCCTGGGCTCAATCCCCAGCACTGTAAAAAAGTAATACTAATTTTTTTTTTTAAAGAACAAAGTGCAGCTAGCTTGTAAAATGTTTCAGTAACTTCTGGAGTTCCTACTCTTTTTTTAACCCTTATAATTGTGTGACATTGTGAGTTTCCATAGTGTGCTGGTCATCCCATTCCCCTAGTATTTGTCTGACACCTAACAAATGTATATTGCATTTTAAATAGAATATTATGCTGACTGCCAATCATGTGAAGTGACTGTTTTAAAAGCAATTCTAACAAATCTAACAAAAACTTGAGAAATTAAGTTTTGCATATATATGTACGCACACAAATGGCCAGACTCCCAAAGATGCCATTAGTGGAGCAGCCTGAACAACAGCAGTGACAACAGCAAACTGCCAAACCCACCCGTGTCAACGGCAGCATAGCACTGTCTTTTACAGTATGGTCTCAGCCATGCCCAAGTTCAAGTCCTAGGACCAGTGCTTTCTTCCCTAGTCTCTGAGACAAGCTTAACTGTGCTGGCTCTCACACAGAAGAGCACAGAGCAGGCTCTAAAGGTCCTGGCCAACCATTACACACCCTCGAGTATCTCTGATGCTATCAGAACGGATTAGCAGAAAATTTAATTTTTCGTCCACTGAGTAAATGCTTATCAAAATATTGTGTGACCCGCACAAAGAGAAAAGCCCACATCAAGTTTAATTACCCCTTTATTCAAGAAACACTTTGCACTCTATCAATGCTGTGCTCTCTTTGTGTGCCCCCAAATTTCTATGTTGAGCCTTTGTCACCAGCAGTGAGGCCTTGGGGAGGTAATGAAATCAGGGTGGAGCCCTCAGGAACAGAGGCCCACCACTGCCACCAGACAGCAAATCTACCAGAACCTAGATCTTAGACTTCGGGACTTGTAAGGTCCAGTCTAACGGTCTTTAGTTCCGCCAGCCTGACAAGATCAGGTCAGAAACAATGTAGTGGCTATTCATACTTACACAGACAGTGTCCCTTAGGGAAACAAGACTTTTTAATCTTAAAACAAATCAAGAAATGCTTTTGATTTTGTACTAACTCCTTAAAAACATGAATCTAAGATATCACAGACTATAATATTATAAAATACGACCAAATGACTAGAATGTAACACCATTTATACTGTCAAACTAGTTGAATATGTATATATGTGAATATATATGTTAAATATATGTAGAATATATGTTGGTTTAAAAAATAAGTTAATTTTGCTTCGAGTCTTTCAATATTTTATCATTGTCATCCATAATATATGACTCTTACCATTCTATTCCTATCTTTATACAAGTTAGATTTTAAAACCAATTTAATTTCCTGTGTCATCTCTTAAAAGAGGATCTGAGTCCTTCCAGAACTCTCCACAGACCATCCAGCCCTGCTGTTGCCAGGGCAAACATCCACGGGGAAAGGATTTCTACAGCGGCTGTCACGTGCTTGTGTTACCTGTCTTTATAATAAATACACAACGCCACAGGGACGGGCGCATCTTCAACAGCATGTCTTCTGAGTAACACATTTAATTAAGGTCAGTTAAGTAACTTTCAAAGGCCCCTTACAGGACCTCTGAGTTCAGAATATGCACTGAAAAGAGTATTTCGATATATGGCTTAAGACAAATTCTCAGGTTCTCTTTATTTTTATACTCTATTATACTTTTATGGCAGATTATTTTTATAATTTAAAAATTACTCTTGTAGACAATTCAGTGAAAACTTACACAGAAATTTTATCCTACTGTCCTTCACAGAACAAAGTTCATTATGTATTACACACATTCCTATAATTTCCTAATGAGTCAAAATGTGAACCAAGGTTAGGTATAAAAGCAGAGTTTTCTTTTATCATTAAAGGTGTGGCTTTCAAATTCATGATTGAAAAATTTGAAGACATGTTCAACAAATGAATTTCCCATTATAGTCCACCAAAATCCATCACTGATACGCCTGGGAGACCTACATGCTCATATCACTGACTGAACTAATTTTTCTTTGTGTTTTCAAGCTTTGTATTTTACCTTTCTTTTAAATACACTGCAAATAAACTATAAGGCAGATAGACTATCCTGACTTCCCACTGATTATACTGGGAAATTCTCCCTTCCATCGCACTAAATGGTTTGCTGGTCTTCATCTATCACACGACAGATGGTAATGGAATGAGTTCTCTCTTAGCCTTTCTAAAGGGCATCCAACCAGTGCCCACTCCTTGGTAAGGATGGAATATACCAAAGGTGCCAAGTCCCCGGTAAAGAAAGAGAATCCCAGAGGTCAGAACACAGTTCAGCTTTCCAAGTCAAATGCCTTCAGATTGCAGGGGGGAATCCAAGTGCAGCTTTTACTTCATCACACATTAGCTTTTACCACTAGGTGTAGTAAAGCGAGAGAAGAACCCTGGGTTTCTCTCTATGACTGAGTCGTTGGTTTCACTCCCTGGGTCTGTTAGTCTATCGCTATACTAAATTATCAGAGTAGGAAGTCTATGACCCCCTTCCTGTGTGCCTAACAAGGTTCCTGTAGAGCACACCTTCCTCGATGGGCCTCCCCAGCCCCACAGAACCGTGTACGTAAGGGTAATCTAAAATCAGTAACACATCATTTTTAAGTACAACCAGCATGCCTTGAAGACAAACATGATGGATGTCCATGTATTTCAGCTAATCTACTTATGTCTGTATGATGAGCCAGAATGATCTGCTTTTGTAAAATTTTGTTCAAAAATGTATACAAGGGCTGGAGAGATGGCTAAGTGGCTAAAGGTACTTGCTTGCAAATCCCGGGTTCAATTCCCCAGAACCCACAGAAAGCCAGATGCACAGAGTGGTTCTGTGTCTGGAGTTCCTTTGCAGTGGCAGGAGGCTCAGGGGAGAGCACGTAAGCACACATGCGCACCTGAACTCATATTTTCCTCCGCCCCCTTCTCTACTTGCAAATAAATAAATGAAAAAATATTTTTAAAAGAATTTGTTTTTAAAAGCATAGTTATTGCCAATAATTAGATACAATGTATGAGCAAGTCTTGTGATGATACCCCATCTCCTCCCTGTTTCAAACCCACTGGGGGCAAAAGAATTATTTCTTGAGTGAATTTTATATTTTATCATCTTTTTACTTTCAGTAATATTGAAGCTTAGAGGTTAAGTAGTCTATTAAATTTCTTTCTAAAAACCAAGAAAACATTTTAGACTAAATGCTTGTTTTCACCTCTGTGGTTTCATTTCCTAGGACATATTTTTGCATTAAGGTGTTCCTTGTGAACATCCCTTCTAATGGAATGATACAGTAACAGTAATATTTATAAGAAATTTAGCCAATGGCTTTCATACAGCTTCTATCCTCATGTTAAAAAAACAAACATAAAAAACCCATTAGACTATGCAGTTGCTCCCTGAGCTATTGCTGTAGGTCAAAGGACGAGCCACAGTGCAACTCATCCAGGCCTGTGGGGATCCAGCCTAAAGGACAACAGGAAGTGGTCACTGTGGGATCATCAAACATTCCCATGACACCTCATTCCAGCAGGCGACAACAGTCTTGACAGTTTTGTTTTTCTATAAAATGGAGAGAATTCTAGATTCTGTTAAATGACCAGGTGTTATTTTTTTCTAGGCTCTTTTTTGATGAAATCCCCCTTAATCTGAAAATGACTGCATATTCATGTCTGTAACACACTGTGTATTTGAATAAGACTTACCACTTGGAGAATATCTTCATCTTTTGGCATGACACTAAGTTCCAATGTTGTATCACTGAAAGTGAAAATATGCACTATTTAAGGGGAGGTGAAAATATACAAGAAAAATAATTAACCGTGAAGTATTTTCCAATTGCTTAATGGTGTAATTTTTAAATCCTTATTTTCAAGACCCAATCATTATACAGAAAATGAGCCACTGTTGTTATATGAGTGAATGAGTAACACACGAAAGAGGTGTCCTCCTGGCACTGGCCCTGAGCAGGCAAGTCCAGAACAATGTGATTCTTACACTAACAGTTGTACAACAAGACTCAGAATACTATCCAAATATAATTCTTCACTGTCTTGTAGAAGCCACAAGACAAGTTATAGGTTTTTATCATGCAGGGTGTTTATCAACTTAAAAATTATTAGCCGAAATTACAAAAAAAAATACATAAAACTTTTCCAGGTTCTGAGGATTGAACATAGCCCTTTAAAGTCAACATTTTAAACAACTCTGAACATGTTAATATTGAAATATTCCCTTGTAGCCACCGAGGTGAAGGAAATCAGTTCACCATTTGACCATTAGGGCTCAATAGCAATTCATCTATATTTAAATATAAATATATTTATAAATATATTTATATTTAATAAAATAATATATTTAATGATAATTATATTTAATATATTTAATAATATATTTAATACAATAAAATATAAATATATCTATATTTAACATCTATCACAGTACCAGCTCAAGCATCGCCGCCATGATTTAATTTCAGAACTTCTTCCTTTGATGCTATATATTTTCCATTACATGACAGAGAAGCTTCTCTAGGTTTAAAAATGCCAAAGGGATATAGCTCAATGTTAGGGTATTTGTCAGCCGGGAGGTTTGATCCCCAGCACAGGAAAGAAAAAAGAGAGGGAAGGGAGGAGAGAGAAAGGAGAGAGAAGGGAGGGAAGGAGAGAAGGAAAGGAGGGAAAGAAGAGTGAGGCTAATTCTGTCCAACAATCCTTTTTAATACACTCCAAAGACAACCAAACATAACACAGCAAACAGAAGTCTAAAACCTCACAGTTTGCTGCTGTCTCATTTTGGCAGATTTTAGCCATTATTTTAAAGTCCATAAAGGGTTGGAGATGATAAGCCAATGAGAACCACAGGTTCAAATAAACGTAACTAGTACAATGTAGGGGTAGTCGTGTTTGAATGCTTGGGCTTGACAGAGAATGCGCACTAATGCTCAGAAAAGGCCTCTGCAATGCTGCTGTCTGCATAGATGCCTGTAGCGTCTCAGGGCCGCTGTGTGCTTTCAGCCACTTGCTATCAACAGTAGATAAAAGGAAACCAACTTTCCAAAAGAAAATAGGGTCATGAAAAACAGCATTTCTCTAATTTTTCAAGTTGTTTTATTGACTGGAAAATTAAGGCGATCTATCATTGCTTTAAAGACCTGTACCTGTAGCAGGAAAGATATAGACTTGGTCTATCTTTGTATTAATTACTGGGAGTAGATCTCTTGCTGACCCTTAGAGAGGCTCACCTTTATCAGCAATATTAGAGGCAAGATTCCAGCGTGGTTTTCTCTAAGAATTTCATTAATTATTAAGACATCAATTATCATGATGTCATCTAACTACAAAAGTCACAATGTACTAGGGTATTATTGTAAATCATTATATATAGCATGAACTGCTTCCAGCAAGGCTGGAGATGCCTGATCAAAAGCCTTTAGGAAACAAGACCACCAGCTGAGTTACAGTCGGGGGGAGGGGCTAAAAGGAGGCATTACATAATCCAAAAGTCATGGACTTGAATGTGGGAAGAATCTCTTAGAATAGAGGAAATGACCTAGAAATCTGACCCAGAGCCATGGCCTATTCCTGACAGAAACCCAATGTGGTCGCTCCTTTTTGACTTCGGAGCTTTTAAATCTGTTGTTTAAAATTTTCTAGGTGTGTGGGTGAGAGAAGCAGCAGAATTAGAATTGTCTTTGTGGTCCTAGTCATTCTGTCAATGTGTCTTTACCTTAAGGGCTCAAGATTCTATCATTCTGCAGATTCCAGGTGGATGGACTCAAAGGAGTACCTTGCTGAGATGGTTAAAAACAGACCAAATAAATTTACACCAAGAATGCTCTTCATTAAGATTGTAATGTATCTCAGAAAGATGTTGTAAAACAAACGAGGTATAATTGATTTCTCTAAACAAGTTATGCATTTATCACTCCAAATCAAACTGGAAAGTGTACATTAAACCTAAAATATGTGCCTCTCTAAAAAACTTGAATCATGATCCTGCCTGAGACATTTGCCAAGGCAAGGCCACTAAGGAGGTTATGCCTGGGAAGCCAGTTACTCTCAGGGACATTATCCACTCTAAGGGGAAGTCACCCCATCCCCTCACCAGAATATAACACAGTATGAAGCATACTTAATAGATTTGTAAACCCAGTTTGAGCCAACATCAACTGTATTTCAAGAATCTTACCTGTTCTGAATCAGAGCAATTACTTGAGAGTAGGTCTTCCCTATTACACTTTCTCCATTGACTTTTATAATCCGGTCACCTTCAAAGAGGAGTTCAAAAATACATGAGGAACTCCTAAAAGAATTTACTTTTGAATAATTTTGAAATATTTGTGCTCCCTCCCCCCTTTTTTCTTTGTCTTGGCGGTGCTGGAGATCAAACCCAGGGACTTGCAAATGCTAGGCAAGCTGCTTGAGCTCTACCCCAGCCCTGAGAATATCTTTCTTTTTTAATATATTTATTTTTAAAGTACTTTTTATAGAAATAAAATTCAACTTTTGTTCACTAACCTATGCAGTTAGTTTGGCTAAATAGAAAAGCTGGGGCTAGTTGGATACAGTACCATAGAGAAAGAAGCTGGTTGCTGAGATGCTCTGCAAGCAGAGCACACCCACCAATACTTGCGAAGGAGGGACTTCCCACTGGACTGGACCCCAAGCCAACGGGGGCTGCAAATTAATCACTTCATCACTGGAGACCCAAGATTACCTCAACTATGCCAAATAAATGCCTTCATCAGTTTGCTACTTTGTAATCCTTAGTCAAAATGCCGTCTAAGGAGCTTCCTGTTATCGATGGTGAACTGAAGTCCCCATAACTTATCAACTGGCATCAGTATTTCTGTCCAAACCCATCCACTGAGCATCAAAAACATAAAATTAGGTCTCAAAAACAGTAATGACAGATGTGAAAAAAGAGACAAGCATAGAGGATAAAAAAAGGAAAAAAATATAGAAACCAGTGTGGAAGGAAGCAATGAAATGACAGAATTTACAAGACACTGAAGATCATCAGCACCTGTGCATAATCCAGCCTCAAAAGCAGGTCCCCCTTCTTTAACCTGCTTAACGAATATGGTATCCATCGGTTCCAAACGGTTTCTTTGTTTTCCTGCAAGACAGAAAAAGTCCAAGGCATGGTGATACTGCATTTTATTAAGACACCAAAACATAAAATGATCCTTACCGAGTAGGAACAATGAAGCAGAGAGATTTGTCAGAACGTATTAAATACAGATGTGGAATCAGAATACTAAAATCATATTGAAATATATTTTGCTTCTTCCATTACACAGTGACACCCAAAACACATACTACACACGTCTGAGAGAGCTCCCTATTTCCATAGCAAATAAGTACAGTGATCACCATGGTATAGAAAGGGACAGTGAGGGTTTAAAGAGATTCAATAAATCTTTCAAAGAGTATAGTTAATAAATACCCAGGCTCATTACACAGTGGTGCTCAGGCTATTCCTTAGTACAGAGTTATGCTAACCACGGAGATAAAATGACGAGTAAGACATTTCTTCCCTCTCAGCAGAGATGCAATATAGTATAAACCAACTCAGTCACAGCACTGTGGACGGCATCACCAAGAATAATAATCAGTTCACGGGTCATCTGGATTAGCCTCAAAGGTGCTGATGAAAACTGAATGCTCCAAATAATACAAACAGATTACATTTGAAAATACTTGGGGGAAAAAAAACAATGGGTCTTTCCTCCTCCTGCTTCTCCCAGGCAGGAGCTCTTCACACTCCCTCCTTTCCTTCTCTTAGTCTAAAAAGGTCTCCCTAAAGTTTAAACAAGAATGTTCTGGAGATCGAACCACAGTCTGCTTGGTTAACATGTTCCCCACATGACCCTAATATCCACTAAGATTTGAGAAAAACTAACAGTTTCAGTAAAACAGAAGCCAAAGACAGGTTCATGGTCAGGAGGCATGTGGACCAAGTGATGAATACCTAAGTACTGGGGGGCTGGGGGAGCTCCAGACCAGCAGCATTGCCTGGGATTGTGCTGGAAACACAAAGCTCTGGGCCCAGCTCTGAGGAGATGAAGGGAATCCTGAGAGTCCCTGAAGTAGAAGACACATGCAGACGCTTAGGGAAGAATGTAACTGAGGAACAAGGAACATACACGACAGTGACACTCATGAAACAGCAGCACCCGGGAGACAGTGAGGGTTAAATACACAGAATTCTTAATCATTGCCATAAAAACTGCATTTTTATCTTGCTGGGTGCAGAGGTGGCTCAATGGTGGATATGGCCATGGGTCCTGTAGCCATCACGTGGCTCTGCATTCTGAAAGGCGTCCTCTCCAGCAACAGTGGGCCACTGACTTACCTCAGCCATGACTGTGTCCTGGGCACTGTTTATGGTTCTCAGAGGGCAGTAGACATGGGCTCAGATCTTTGCTTTGCCACTTGGAATTTTCCTTATGTGCCAGGACTTTTCTTCTTTGAATTATCACTCACTACACAGATTGCATTTAAAATTACATTTTTATTTGTGTACACTGTATGTCCCATTAACCTAAAGGACAGGAAATGTCACAGACGCTGATATCCCCAGACCTAGAACCATGGCATACATCAGGATCCGATGGTTAATTACTGAGTTAATGAGTCAACTTTTTATTTAGTTTAGCTCACATAAGCCTTCAAGGTCAAGATCATGCTCACACTGCCATCCGGCTGGGCAGGAAACAAAGACTAACTCACAAAGAGGCAAAGGGGAGATGGGAATGCGGGTCTGAAGGGAAATGTCAGTTTGTCACTGACAAAGCTTTGGACAGCCGTGTCTGTAAACACGGAACGACAGGACAGGAGAGGCCAGCTGCCTAGTAAGCACCTTCCTGTCTGCTAGGGCTCAGCTTCTGACTCTTGCTTCCTTTCCTTTCTGGGCTTTCCCCTAAATCCTCCCTAGATCATATATGACTCCTTTTTCAAGCCAGGGCACAGTGTGCCTTACGAATAAGCAGGCATCAGCAAGAAATAGATATTTCTTCAATTTCCATGCTCCCTGACTTTCTGTCTTAAGTTAAAACATTTAGCTCATCAATTGTCCCAGTGCCCTTAGCTATCATATATGGGCTGGCAGATGGGGAGACAGCTCAGTCAGTAAAGGGCTTGCCTTACAAGCATGAGTTCTTGAGTTTGATCCCCAGAACCTACTAAGAAAGACAGGTGGAGCGGTGTTGTAACCTCAGTGTGTGTCCTCAGTGTGTGTGGGTGGGTGGGGGCAGACAGTCTAGCCAATGAGAGACCTTATCTCCCAAACAATGGATGGAATTCCTGAGGAACAAAACCCAAGGCTGTGCCCTTGCATCCACATGCACGTGCATGCATCTGAACAGACGCAATTTAAAAATAAAACAAACTTAAAAACAGAACTGGAAGTCGAAAGAACCAAATTAAAAGTGTATGACACTCACCATCCTCTGGCTAAACAGAAACTTTATACCCACCAACAATCTTCTAAGTGTGCTTGTTTAAGCCTTGGATAATACTGTAGCGCCTTCTTTCTGCAGATAGTGGCAAATGCCCGAGAGATCCAAGACTCCCAAGACTCCCCAAAATGACAGGAGAAGGCCCAGAGGTCTCCATCACTCCCACCAGGATTCAGGGAGCAGTGCAGACGGAGTCCCAGTAAGAATGTGTGGTTCTTTCATTGCCAGCCAGAAAAGCCTCTGCGTGGAGATGGGGAAGACACTGAGGAGACTCAGAACTCATCCGAGAAGATGAGTAGAAGACAAGAGGCCGCTGAGAACTCAGCACTGAAGGAGACTTACAACACGCCTCCAAGGCTCAGGGAACATGGCAGAAGAAGGGAGGAAAGAATTTAAGGGCACAGGCATACTTTGGGGGTGTTGTCCTCCTGACATGAACTGACCGGTGCATTCATGACCACACAGTGATCACCCAAATCCTCCCAAGCATGGTTCTGAGCCTTGTGAGCAGAGGACAGAGGAGGGCAAAAGGAATGAGATCAAAGAGCAGAAGGATGACCTTGAAAGAAGAGGGTCCTCAAAGGATGGGGGCAGAGAAGAAGGGACAGAAAAGGAAAAAGTAAAAGAAGAGATGGGAACATGATCAAATTACTCAATACTCATACATTCAAGTCCTCAACTAAAGAAGAAATAAAATATTGGGGGCTAGCTCAGTGGTTAAGGCAGTTGCCTCCAGAGGCCAAGGACTGGGGTTCAATTCCCCAGTACCCATGTAAGCCAGATGTACAAAGTGGCGCATGCATCTGGAGTTTGTTTGCAGTGGCTGGAGGCCCTAGCATGCGTTCTCTCTCTCTTTCTGTCTCTCTCTCTCTCTCTCTCTCTCCCCTTACAAAAAAAAAAAAAAAAAAAAAAAGATATTGGGAGACAGAGGTAGAAGAATCTTGGTAATTTAACAAGAAATGAACAACATACAGAAACACAAGAGCTGCATGATCTCACTCACACGTGGGATACACAAAAGTTGATGCACTATTTACAAACAGAACGATGATTCCTAGAGGTGGGAGAGTAAGGGAAGAGGCTGGTCGGCGGTTATGGGGCTACAGCTAGACAGGAGCAAGAAGTCCTGGTCCAAGGTTGACTCTCGACAATACACTGACTGTATCAAACAGCAACAGGAGGGGGGCTGAAGAGATGGCTTAGCGGTTAGAGGTGCTTGCTTGCAAAGCCTGATAGCCACGGTTTGATACCTCAGTATCCACAAAAGTGGCACATGTGTCTGGAGTTTGTTTGTAATGGCAACCTGGCATGCTCATTATATCCATCCATCCACCTATCTATCTTAATCTATCTGCCTCTTTCTCTGAAATAAATATTTTTTTTTTAACAAAGAAGCAATAAGAGGTCTGGAGGGGGTGGCTCAGTCGTTAACAGCATTGGCTTGCAAGGCCTGATGGGCAGGGTTCAATTCCCCAGTCGCCATGTGAAGTCGGATGCAGACTGGCTCGTGCCATCTGGAGTTTGATTGCTCTGTATGCCCATTTCCTCCTTCCCTCTCTGAAAATAATAATAAACATTTTTTTTTTTTTTTGGTTTTTCAAGGTAGGGTCTCACTCTAGTCCAGGCTGACCTGGAATTCACTATGTAGTCTCAGGGTGGCCTTGAACTCACAACGATCCTCCTACCTCTGCCACCCGAGTGCTGGGATTAAAGGCGTGCGCCACCATGCCGGGCTAATAATAAACATTTTTAAAAAGAAGCTATAAGAAAGAACTTTGAATACTTCCACCACAAAGAAATAATAAATGTTTGAGGAGACAAATGTATTTAACCTGATTTAATTACTACATAATGTATACATGTATTAAAATATCACGTAGAACTCAGAAGTATTACAATTTTATGTACCACTTAAAATTAAAATTGTACATAATATACACATTCAGAAAAAAAATCAGGTTTTTAATTTTTGAGGATTTGGTTTACCAATGTCATAAAAGCCATCTTTTGAGGTAAAAGTTGAGACAAGGTCTCATCACTTGGTAGCCCAGGTGGGTCTAGTACTCAATATGTAACCAGGCCGGTCTCAAACTCATGTTACTCCTCCTACATCAGCCTCCCAGTACTGGAATTGTAACTGTGAGCCACCACAGCTGGCTATAAAAGCCATCTCAAGAACCCGAGATACACTGCTAGCACCGAAATTCTTCATGTGTCATATAATCAACAAGACAATACAGCTGGGTATTAGTGCCTCTCCTTTTTTTCTTCTTTCTTGGTAAGGGTGGAAACAAAATAAAAACCTGCTCATTTATTAAATCTAGATGATGTTCCCATTTCTACCTTAAAGTTACAAAATCTCCCATTTGAAGATCAAACAGCCATTCAGGGCTCCAGGCCCCAAATGATGCTCCCTAAAAAGTCCAAGAGTGTAACTGCCATGTTCAAGCATAGTTATATTCACTCTAAGCATAAATATGCTGTCTATCCAACCTGTTCTTTAAGCAGAAGAGCAAAATGAAAGAAAAACAGTTTAAAAACAAACAAAAAAAAGACCCTCTTCTAACTTCATTGTGTTAAACATTTTTTTCAACTCAGATCCATCGACATTGAAAACTTAATTATGGAAAATGTTTCAGTTTCTCAAAGCAGAGAAGACAATGAGGTAAAGGCTTGCCTATCGATACTGCTTCATTCAAACTCACCGGGCTTCTGCTGGAACATATGAAGTTAAACTGCAGGTCAACTCATCACACACAAACACTTTGACTACCTCACTGTGCCTTGCTGATAGAATGAACTTTATTTCCTTAAAGGAAAAACAACAACAAAAAAATGCTTCAGTGGCTTTCCACGGCATACAGTGTCCCTCCCCACACAGGGTTCCTATGCAGCTGACCTCACACCAATCTACCTACTTCGATCTTCCTAAATGTCTCCTTAATTTTCATGGCAAGTGCTGTGACAGACACAGCAGCCTCCAAAGCCCATGAAATAAATTTAGAATGGTCTCTCACGCATGTAAAAATCCCAATATAACCCTAAACTAAGTTTCCCCGTGAAACTGCTCAGCCTACATATTTTCAAATCCAGCGAGTTTATAAAAGGAAGAGAACAACATGCAAGCCTCCAATGTGCAGCATACAGTGGATGCTCAATATTTTCTGAATGATTCAAAATATCATCCTGGAAAGAGAGCACTTTACAAATACCCAAGTATTTCAGAGACTGAGTTCAACAACTAAACTGGCCAAGCACAGGAGAAATGCTGCCACTCACTAGCAGCCTTCGAACATCACCACTAGGTGTCAGGCGTGAATCAGAAAGTTCTGGCACTCAACTAAGGCAGAGGACTGAACAAGCATGTTACTCATTCAACAAATATTTACTGAGTTCTCACACTGCCAGACACGGATTCTCTTAAAATGAACAAAACAGTCCTGGGATTTGCCTTTTGAAGTTTTGGAATTTTCATAAGTCATGCATCGTGTCGAGATTCACAACCCTGTTGGGCCAGGTTTGAATTTTTCTGACAACCCAGAAAAGTTTGTTCTGAGCCCCAAGCAACTATCCTGACCCCCCAGATCCTTTAGCCAACTAAGCTCGCTCCTGAGATGTCAGGCTCCTGTTCCCGTACTTCCTCCTCCACTCAAGGCTGAAGTAACATTAGCCAGAGATTACATGTCAACAAAATTCACCAGCAACTGTTTGCAAGCTCTGTTCTTTCTTATCATGGCTTTTAATAAACACGGCTGAATGAAACTGTGTAATACCAGTGAGTTCCACTAAGTTCAAATGAGTTCTTGACAATGCTCAGAGAAAGCTCTTGCTTGTATTTAACTTGCTTTTTCCAGGCCGCCCTGCATTCTTTACCTGGCTGTTTGCACAGCCTGGTCTCCTGCTTCACACCATCCCATAGCTCCATCTTCTATGTTTCTGTGCCCATGTCTTTTTTCTAGTTTTATTTATTTGCAAGGAGAGAAGGTGGGGGAGAATGGGAGCTCCAGGCCTAGTGCCGCTGCAAACAAACAGATGAGCCACCTTGTGCATCTGGCTTGATGTGGAGAGTGGTGAACGGAACCCAGGCCGTCACTTTGCAACAAGTGTCTTTATCGCTGGGCCGTCTCCCCAGCCCTCTTCTGCTCATTGTTTTCCCTGAGCCAATATCAAGTAAGGATTTAGTCATCAGCCTTCTCCAGGGTCCTCACTCAGAAATCACTTTTCACATGTGAAACGTCAACCTGTCTTCTCTCCAAACCTAAGTTGTCTCACTCTTCCCAGAGCTGCTGTCTCTGTCCCCCTTCACACTTCTCACTAATGTGCCTTATACTCATCAATCTTCACCCGCTTCACTCTGGTGTGATTTCTCACACAGAACAAGCGTCCCTAGGGAGAGGACATGAGCACCCAAGCACCCTGAGCTTGTTCTCAGGAAGGACAAGCATCCCTGGGGAGGGGGATGAGCACCCAAACACCCTGAGCTTGGGCAGGTTCCAACCCCGCTGCCCACTGCACTCAATCTGTTCTCAGCCGCCACCAAGGTCCCATCTGGTCCAGCAGTATCTTTTTGGTCTCCGTCCTAGTGACTCAAGGACAAGCGACAAGCCTTTCATTGACTACTTAAAGTTATCGTATCTTACCTAACCAACACCCACTCTCCTGGCTGCCCTATCTTTCCTCTGCTTATTCTCAGATTTCTGTTCTTTCTCTGAGCAGACATCTTGAATGTCTCCGCCCTCTCTCTGAATCCTCACTACACCTAGGACCCATTTATAACACGTCCAACATAATGACAGCAAATCCACATCCATGTTGTACCATCCACCTCGTCCCAGTGTGCTCAAGAGTTAGACGTTCAACTGAGGACTGAGCACTACGACAGCCAGGTCCCCTGCTAACCCTTCACTGGAACTCGAGAAGCGAGCGCGATCCCAAGGTCTGCCAGCAGCCCGGGAGGAATTTCCACGTGTCTCGGCATCACTTCTAGACTGCTGTTTTTCCTTCTATCTATCTAGTGACCCTCCGTTTGTCCATCTCTTCCCCGGAGATAAAGATGCTTTATGCCATGATCCTGTCACAACTGAAACCTTTATTTTGTTCTTCTGTGATGAGTTTAACTTGCATCCAACCAAAAATTTCTTAAAATCAACACCTGTGCCCTATGTGCGCATGTATGTGTGTCTTTTCATTAAATGTACACGTGGCAGGAACTATTCGGGGTATTAAGAAAAATGTAATGAACCAGCCGGGCACGATGAGCTCACAGGTTTCACAGTGGCACATACCTTAAAGGGGATAGCCAAGTGCTCTCTGATTGGATCTGAGGCCTGCTCAGAGGGAGGACCTCGGCAGAAGTCTTTGGCTTGAAAAGACACAGATTCTAGAAAGAAGCATCCACTGTTTATTGGCTAAGAGGAGACACACTAATTAAAGACCCTTCTAAATGCATATGCCTGTGCCCTTTGATTACTGCTATCCTCACTTTTGGTTAGAGAACCTGTTTACATATGGCAGTTGGGGTAGTTTGAATGGATGTCCCCCACAGACTTAGGTGTTTTATTAAGCTTGTAACTTGGGTCTCCAGCCAGGTGGCTAGAGGAGGTGTCAGCCCTAAGGTGTGTTTGGGAGTAGCTGTGAATTCAAGCCAAAAGGTTTGGAGAGCAGTCTGACCTCTGCCTGGGCCCCTGCTGCTTGCTCAAAGTTCATGCTTGCTGCTGTTGGTTTGTTTGCTGGCTGTTTGGTTGTTTCTCTGTTTGGATGTATGGAAGCCGCTTCTTCTGCCACTGATGAACCCCCTCCCACATCCAGATCTGTAAGCCTGAAATAAATCCATTCCTCCCCTCAACTGTGCCTGGTTTGGTCATTGATCCCAGCAACACGGAGCTGTCCACACAGCAGTAAACACCAGCAAAACCCAAAACTCATCAAGACTACAAGAGATCAGAGGTGGTGGGATTCCAGAGGGGATTAGGATCATGGCATGTTCTCTGCATGTGCACCCCACCAGGGTGAAGGGAATAGAGAGAGCATGCATGATCTCCCCCTGCTAGCCAGAGAACCCTCTCTGTAGAGACGGCGGGAGACTGCAAACTCATCAAAGCTGAAGAAAAGATGCTGTCGAGGGCTTAACACTAAACAAGACATCTCTATCCTAGCTTCCAAGGGTTAGGAAACATTTACCCCAGGGTAACAAAGAGGACTTTGGGGGCACTGTCTTCCTGACATGAATGACTGTGATGTGGAGGGCGGAGGAGGAGGGTCCTCAGTGGAGCGGGGGGTGGGGTGGGGGACAGGAGAGCACTGGACAGGAATTCAATCACATTACAGCATCTTTGTGTGTTCATGTTCTCATTAAAAAACAAATGCCTGTTAAGGAAGAACTCAGTGGTGTGTTGTGGAGAAAACCAGCAGGTGAGAAGGAAAGGAAGAGTGAAGACAGGCAGGGATGCGGAGGAGGAGGCCAGGGAGGGAGTGAGGGGAGGCCATGCTGCTTCCTTCCAGGCATGACTGTAGTGGGCTCACGGAACTGACCAGCAGGGTTCTAGGTGAGCGAATAAACAAAAATGTATTTCTTCTTTAATATGCTCAGGTAAAAATATGTTTTTTTGTTGTGGTTTTTGGTTTTTCGAGGTAGGGTCTCACTCTAGCCCAGGCTGACCTGGAATTCACCATGTAGTCTCAGGGTGGCCTTTAACTCATGGTGATCTTCCTGCCTCTGCCTCCGGAGCGCTAGGATTAAAGGGGTGCACCACCACACTGGTTCTGTTCCTATACCAACCAAGTTACTGGTTAAACATCATTACTAAAATCCTTTGTAAACTTAGGAATGGCAGGCTGTGAATGTGGACTAGCTGTGGAAAGCAATCAGGAGCAAACATGAAATTCTGCGGTTGGGTGACGTCTGTGATTCAGTTCTAGGAAAGTCCCAGCGCTGCCTGGGAGACAGCATTCCTGTAGACGGCATTGCCAGCGCAGAGATCACCGCTCTAGAGACTGTGAGAACCTAACCCAGCAGCTCATCTCTGCTTCTTCTGCCTCTGTTAAGTGTCTCCAATTAGTTCTCTGGAGTTTATCATTCATATTTTATAAAGCTTTTAGAACCCTTAAAGAGACATTATTTTAATTGCATCTAATTTGACTGCCAAATTAACGTCATGCAAAGTATTCCCAAGTCTTATAATCTCCTAAAAGTAGATTTCTGACAATATCTACTTTAATTCAACTGAATTCTCCTCAATGCAGATTACTATAATTATGGTTTTTTTGGAACTTTTAAAATAAGACTAAAAGAGTTTTTAAACTCTTTTTATACTCTGTTAGTATTGTTTATAAAGATATCCAGGGCTGGAGAGTTGGCTTAGCAGTTAAGGTGTTTGCCTGCAAAGACTAACGACCTGAGTTCGATTCCCTAGTACCCATGGCAAGCCAGATGCACAAAGTGGCACATGCATCTGGAGTTCAACTGCAGTGGCTGGAGGCCCTGGCACGCCCATTCATTCATTCATTCCCTCTCTCATAAATAAATATTTCTTATATAAAAAGATGTCCAAATTTCGGTGTGAGCCCAAGATTACCCTATTTTTATCATTGTTCCACCATGACACTTAGCTTCTGTCTCACAGGCGTCACCGGCCCTGGGTTAGAGGAACCTCCAGGAATGAGGTGGCGGACAACAGGAGGAGAGGCAGAGCTCACTTCTCCCTCAGCAGCAGGGAGAAAGCAGGGTTGATTTCCCAGCGCCCATGGAAAGCCAGTTGCACAAAGCAGCACATGCGTCAGAAGTTGTTTTTCAGTGGCAGCAGGCTCTGGTATGCCCATTTTCTCTCCCCTCCTCAAATAAATAAATAAAGTTAATTTTAAAATGTTTTTAAGACCACTGACAACTAGGTGAGAAAGGGGGATGATTTATGCTGCCTTGACTAGTGTTGAGCTTCTAGGCTCAAAAAAAAAAAAAAAAAAAAAAAAAAGAGGGGAGAGAGGGAGAAAAAAAGGAAAGAGGCAGCTCATACTAGCTGGTGTGCTGGCCTAAGTCTTTAATGCCTGCACTTGGGAGGCGGAGGTGAATGGGATACAGGCTGCAGCGAGACCCTCCCTCAAACAAGCAACAAAAAGCCCATCTTAACAGTGGAAGCATTGAATTTAAATATTCTAATGACCAATGGTGGCCTCATTTCCCAGCACCAGATCTGCTTTAGTGGCACAACTTTTCTGACAGCGCACAAATGAGAAGAAGGAACTCTCAACGGATTTCCCCCACAAAGTAATGATCAGAGTAATGGTCTCCGAAATATGAACAGGGTTTTCCAGTGCACGCTGACATAATTCATTTCTCTACAATCCTTTACTAATTGTAAAACCTATTTGGTATGAAATATCCCTTCCAAACTTTAAAATATGCTACTATTATTTCCCTAAGCACTTTTTACATGCAGAAATATGAAAAAAATTAAAATGAAGCTCTAATAACTGGGGCACCAAGAAAAAAAAACCAACAAAATACCTGAGTGCTACGACAAAGATAGTGACAAGAAGAGAGAACTAGGTGACAATTTCTAGAACTGGAAAATAGCATACACCCATAGTCACAAGAAGCTCAATGAATCTAGATCACAAATACAAAAACTCCTCACCTAGGCTCATTATTATGAAATGGTGGAACATTAACGGTATAAAGAGCTTAAAAGCAGGGCTGGAGAGATGGCTCAGCAGGTAAGGCGCTTGCCTGCAGAGCCTAATGACCCAAGTTCAACTCCCCAGACCCATGTAAAGCCAGATGCACAAAGTGGTGGATAGGTCTGGAGTTCACGTGCAGTGGCTGGAGGCCACAGCACGCCCATCTCTCTCTCTCTCTCTTCTACCTCCCTGCTTGCAAATAAATAAATAAATAAATATAATTTTAAAAAATTTTAACGATCTTAAAAGCAGATAGATAGATTTGAAATTTGCCTCCGAAGAAGGAATGAACCAAACTATGACTTTACTAGTAACAACGCAAGTCAAAAAAGAGGGACGAATTTTCTTCAGGATTACTAAGAATTCTGTACCTAGCAACAATGGAAACAAATGAAACATTTCATTAAAAACAGAAAAACTGACTTGTATCAGAGCCTGAAAGTGCTTCTCGGACAGCAGGGAGAAACACGGAGTTTCTAGCATAATGACAGGAAGAACGGCAGTGTGCCACACACCATCAAGCAGTCCAAGCCAACAGAAAATCAAGGTTCGACACAAGAATAAGCAATGACTTCATTAGCCATAAACCTTCCCAATGGCCCTGTAGGGGGAAGGCTAGGCTGCTCCAAAGGTGGGGATGGAGGGGGGATGAAGAAGCCCTGCCAGGAGGGAGGGCACTACACCCAGGTTTCTCCCAGGAGAACCCACTGCAGGGACCAGAGTGACTGGCACACTAAGCCCACCCCCCAAAGCAGCAAGAGTCTTCAACACTGCTTTCTCAAGTCAGCCATTGAGCAGAGGCCCAAAACCCTTCAAGTAGAAAAGCAAATCTGGCGACAAAGGAAAACGCTGCAGCGTGACCAGGTCTTAGGTTCAGTAAGGTGAGGTCGGCTTCACATTTGAAAACACTCAGTGTCATTCACTACATCGAGAGACTAATGGAGGAAACCAAAGGGTTAAGAAGAGAGATACACCATACTCAGTCTGGAAGAATTAGTACTGCAAGGATTTTCAGACATTTAAATATTATAAGTAACAGATAGCCAATAAAAATTTAAGAAACTGAAAATCCAATTATATAACCTTTATGATGCTACAAAAGGTCAAAAAATTACCAAGCTATTTTTCAAAAGTTCTGGGGTTTAGCCTAGAGCCTCGCACGTGCTGGGTCAGTGCTCACCACAGGACGACATCTGGGCCCAAGCCAGCATCGTCTAGTGAAGAAACAGTGCATACGGGCTCCACTGAATACCATCATGTGGTCAGGGGTGAAGCTACAAACAGTGCTGTCTTGATGCAAAGAAAGTGACCAGTGAAAGAGAGCAAGGTGGCAGACTTCTTTAAAGTAACAAAGTACACTGATGGTCTCTGTTACACACGCTCGTTGTTGTCGTTGTTGTGCAACAATCCTTACAAATATAAAACGACGGCGGGGAAGATGGCTCACTGGTTAAACGCACTTGCTTGCGAAGTCTCTTGGCCCAGTTTGATTCCCCAAAACCAGATGTAAAGCCAGATGTAAAAAGTAGCACATGCTTCTGGAGTTTACTTCTACTGACAAGAGAACCTGGTGCACCCATAACACACAAATAAATGCATGCATGCATGCATGCATACATATGTCCGTACAAACAAACATACAAAACTATCCTTAGTTGGAAGCTATATAAAAACAAGCCATGGCCAACCACCAGAAGAGAAGTCCAGAACAGACCAGCACAAAAACTTAGTTTATAACCAAGGTGATTTCTACCATACAGTAATGAAAAAAGTATAGTTTTCATTAAATCATGTGGGGTCAAATAAATATCCATGCAGGAAAAAAATATTGATCTCATACGACATGCCAAAATAACCAACTACGGGCAAGTTTAAGCTTAAAGCATCTTAAAGAACACAGGAGAGCATCTTCATGTCTGCGGAGGACAGAATTCTTCAACGTGAATAAGGCCTTAAAGATAAAAGATCACGCTATTCTGACTACATTAAGCCAGAAGTTTCTCAAAATTATTGAAATGTACAATGAACATGAATGAATATGTGTTAACAAAGTCCCCATTTGGAATATTTAAAGAATTCTATGAAATTAATAATTTAAAAGAAGTCATGAGATCAAACACCTTTGTCTTCAGTAAAATTAACATTAAAGCTATCATCCACATCCCCACATATACCAAACTAGTATGACTATTGTACTGTAAAAGATTAATTGCCCAGCTGGTACATAAACTGGAACAACCACATTGGAAAACTGGCAATCTCTACCTTTGACTCAGCAATGCCACCCCAGCATGCCCATCCACACCAGAAATGAGGACCGTGTGGTCACAATACATACAAGAAGACACGTGGCTGTGTGTCTTGAAATCATCAAACACTGAAAACATTTAACTCTCTATCAATATAGAGTGAATAATTATACATATTATTTGAGAAAACTTTATTAGTATATAAAAATTTTAAATTACAGAAGATAAAATATGCTCATTTTAAGTGTACAGTTCAACTAGCTGGAACTCACTCTGTAGTCCCAGGCTGGCCTCAAACTCACAGTGATCCTCCTACCTCTGCCTCCCAAGTGCTGGGATTAAAGGTATGCGCCACCACACCCGGCCTCAGTTAGTTTTAACAAATGTATATACTACCATAATCAAAATATGAAGTATGATATGTCCATGACTGTTGCAGTCAGCTTTCTAGTTGCTGCACAGAGAGAACGCAAACAAAAGCAGCTTGTGGAGAATGGGTTTATTTGGCTTATGGACTCGAGGGGAGACTCCATCATGGCAGACTCCATCATGGCAGACTCCATCATGGCAGGGAAAACGATGGCATGAGCAGAGGGGTGGACATCACCTCTACCACAGCACTGCAAACAGGGGCAGGAAGGTATGCCAAATACTGGCAAGGGGGAGCTGGCTTATAACCCCCATAAGCCCACCCCCAACAACACAGCTCCAGTGAGGTTCTAATTCCCAAACTGCCATCAGCTGAGGATTGATCAATCAAAACACATTCATTTGTTTGTGGGGACACCTGGATCAAACCATGACAATGACACTAACACATTTTGCAAAGCTGGGGACACAGCTCTGAAAAAGCAAAAAATCCTTGTGCTCCTTCCCAATTAATTCAGCCATGCATTAGTCCAGATTTGCTAGTTCTAAATTTCTCTATTTGTAGAATCAGAAAGTATAAGTTCTTTTGTGATTGCTTTATTTTTATTCATCAAAATGTTCATGACAACAAAAGTATAAAGAACAAAATAAAAAATAGATACACTAAATTAGCAAATTTCGTATAAACCAAATTGAGTTTTAAGCTCAACTGGAAATATTTTGTACATCAACTGCACAGTCAAGAAAGAGAAGGGAACAAACATGGCCAGTACCACAATTTAACTTTAGGGCTCCAGAATTGTGAAAAAATAAATTGGTCTTGTTTTAAGCAGGGGGGCGGGAGAGACAGACAAAATATAAAGGCAAATTATAATAAGGGTCTGGTAATTCACAATATATAAAGAAACAGATTTTTTTCTCCAAAGAGAATATACAAATGGCCAATAAACACATGTAAAGATGCCTAATCATTAGTCCTAAGGAAATGCATATCAAGATCACAAAGAAACTATTGCTTCAGACCCACTAGGTTGGCTCTGATACAGAACAGCAAACAGGACTGAGGAGATGGCTCAGTCAGTGTGTGCTTGTTGTACAAGCATTAAGACCCGAGTTCAGATCCCCACAAGCCACACGAAACACTGGTCATGGTTGCACGCACCTGACCCCAGTACTGGGGAGGTGGAGATAGGAGGGTCCCTGGAGCTTTCTGCTTAGCTAGCTTGGCTAGCTGAATCCGTGGGCCCAAGATTCAGTGTCTCAAAAATTAAGGTGTCTTCTATACCCTGGCCTCGACACATGCGTACACACATGTGCATGCTGCATTCATGCATGCAAATACATGTAACACCCCCGACACACACACACACACCCCTAAAACAACACAAGCTATTGCCACTGCTCCTGGTTACACTGCAGAACTTAATGGCAAGAACTTTATTACTGAAGACACATCCCATGCTTCGTTTGCAAGGCATACAGAAATCAAGCTAGAACTGAATGGATGCTCCCTCCCTGCTGGCTCACTGTCATAGGGCTGAAAGGTGCTGTGCAGACTTGGACCCAGAAGGTAAAGACACAACAGGATGGGCAGAACCAGGAACGGACTCCTTAAACTCAGGACACTTCAGGTAGCTGCCAACCCAGCCCTCAGCATGGAGCGGTGAATGATAGTCCTCCTCAGAGGTATTCAAGAGGTATTTAGGCCCTCCCTCACCTTGATGTGAACTCTTTGCTTTAGGTGTTCAGAGATATGAAGCAAGTTTCTTTGATTTTTAACGTCAATGCAAGCTTCACAGACAGTCAGTTTCATAACACCCTACATCATCTGCGAATTCTTAACCCTACAAAAGTCACAACGTTTTTCAAAGAGAATTACTTTTGAAACAAAGAAATGAGGGAAGTGACTTCAAAGTCAATTATCAAGGAACTGAAGACATAACTGATCTGAACGTCCAGCTGTCACTTAGGAACCATGTGATCTGCAGCAGTTTTTTCTTCAAGAGGAGTATTATTTCAGGCATTTGGTTGATTTTAATATTCCTCTCCAAATCTCCTTCCATGAGACCCAGGTCTTCTAAAAGGTGTGAGTGTACTCTTCCCAGTGAAAGCACACAGTCGCACACAACTATTCATATAACTGAACACAGTAAGCCAGGCCACATTCATAATGACCTACATAAAATTTTATGGCTCCATTCTTACACATTTTTACATGGGCTTCCCCCATGACAAGCGTAAAATTCTCCACACTGTATGTTCCATTATCTGCCCCAGAATACGAGCCTGGAAGACGCCGGGAGGATGGCAGGCAGACAACCCTGTCCCCTAGTACGTGTTTTGTCAGGTGCCCTTTCCCCACTAAAGCCCATTCCTAACTCATGCCAGGTAGCCCCTGGAATCATCCTAAACCCTCCTACATACCAGATGGTGACAGGAGAGTGGCCCACCTTGGACAGGTAACATTGATGACACATCTACATGGCCCTACACCCTCACTTGAATTGTGATAGTGCTAAGAGACACAATCTCCCTCTCATGTTAACCCACAGCACAGCCTGTGGCCACATAGCGATATTACTCATCTCCATCCATTAACGGTAAGGGGACCACAAACTTAACTACTCAGCAAATCATGGCAATATTTGTAGTGCACAAATATACATGTCAAAATATTATGTCAGGCAACAAACACAAGAGAATATCTTGTATGGTGCCATATAAGAAATTCTAGAAGAGGCAAAGCTAATCCATGATGAAAACAGACATTAGTGACTATCCAGGGTTATAAGAGTGACAAAGGAATACAAGCGAAGAATGATAGAAAGGTTTTTTTTTTTACATTGTATCTTGATTGGGACAGACATTTCACAGGTTATATATTTACTAAAACTCATCAAACGTCATACTTAACATAGGTACAAATGTGACAATCTTGCCTAAAATATATAAACTTGAACAATGAGAATGCATCAGACTAAAAAAAAATTGACCAGTGCTTTTCAATAAAGTCAAGGTGAATCATAGGAGGGAAGGAAGAAGAGAGGGAAAAAGAAAGGGAGGGAGGGAAGGAAGGAGGGAAGGAAAGACAGACAGGAGTGAGTGGAGGAGAAAGAAAACATTTCAAGGGAATGCAAAGTTGGAATGTGAAATAACAAAAAGCCTGTGGGAAAAATTCAAGTTCAAGTAAAAGTCTGCAGCTAAGGTAACAATACCTTATGAATGCTAACTTTTTGGGTGTTGTTCCTTGTGTCAGAGTTATGTGAGTTTTAACAAGGGAGAGGTTGAATAAGGATCTATAGAAATTGTACTTGTCATAACTTTTGTAAGCATAAACTTCCTGAAATAAGTTGGTAATTGATACATATTATTACAGGTAACTTTGATTTATTAATAGTTAACATAAAAGAGAAGTAAATCAGAATTAAGAAGTAATCATTTTCTCAGCCTCTTTTTTGTTCCTTAAATAATGTTTAAATTAAGAGGAAAATTAAGAATCCAAATTCCCTTCTTCACAATATTTTTGTTAATAAACCCAGCTGATAAAACAAAGCACTGAAGAATTGCTGTTTAGAAATAACCACCTCAAATACTTGTCGTAGAATCATAATCATATATATTTAAATCATTACATGTTCAAAACATAAAAATGAGGCAACAGAATTCTTAAAATCTTGAAGTCTATAGTAAAAGAAGTATTAGCTTCTAAGACTTGCATATGTAAGAACTTAAATTTCAAACTTACTTATGTATATAAATTTCAAAAAATGTCATCCGAGTTTAACATTACTTAAAGAACAAAACAATACAGGTAAAAAAAAACATTCAGAGAAAATGTAAAATTTTAGAGCATACCTCCTCTGTTTCCATTTTCTTCATCCTACAAAATGAAACAAAATATCTCTTTGAGTTCCATTAAAAACTCTTGTCAAATGACAGCAAAGCTCAAATCACATAAACGGAGCCTATAATAATATGTACCAGTTATAATCTAACAGCATCCTTTGACAGAAGGCTAGAACTTTAACAAACAAAAGAAAAACTGTGGATAAAGCTGAGTTAAGGGAGCAGTGTGTGTGTGTGTGTGTGTGTGTGTGTGTGTGTGTGTGTGTGTGTGTGTGTGTGTGTGTGTGTGTATGGGCACACACATATGGGTGCCACAGGTGTGGAGGCCACAGGACAATGTTGAGGTGTCAGTCCTTGCTGAAGGCCTTGTTGGAGACAGGGTCTCTCCGGGTTGTTTTATTTTTGTGCCTCTGTGACCAGCAGACTAGGTGTAGGTGGCCCTCCAGCTTCAGGATTCTCCTGACTCCGTTTCCTATTGTTGTTGGCACTCTGGAATTACAGACACATGAGCTACGTGAGTCAGGCTTTAGGAGGATTGTGGGGACCCGAACTCCAGCAGGCATGTTGCACAGCAAGGACTTTTACCCCCCAGTTCCTTTCAGACTTGGGGAGCCCTCCCGCGGTGTCTAATGGAGACCTTCAAGGGGAGGTGCCACACAGGCGGGTGGAACAAGAGACCTGGTCGGTATTTATTGTCAGGGGCTCATACAGGATTCACAACAGTCCTAGATCGCCCAGATTTCAGTTCTTATACTCAATTCAAAAGCCCATCTAGTCGGTCTCTGCTGCCATGAAGTCTATGAAGTCAGAAAGTGGAAAAAAAACTTGAAAACTAGCTTGAAAACACAGCTACTCAACCGCCATATGAAAGCTACCATGAATTAGAGAAAGAAAAACAGAGATCTGGCTAACGGCTGATAATTTATTACATAACTTTTGACCTTTATTTTGGCTGCACAAATGTTTTCATCTTCTGGTTATAAGATCAGTTCTGTGACTGTTAGTGACAGAATAAAGACCTTGTTGTATTATTTACATGCTGTCTAAAAGCTAGACAACATGAAACGCTGTTGTAAGGTCCACTGAGGTTGGGGGTAGACTTCAAAAGTGTAGCACTTGCCTCACATGTATCATGTGCTAAGCCCTGGGCTCAACTGACAGCAGCACACACACACACACACACACACACACACACACACACAAATTCATCGCTAAAATGGAAGAGATTTCAATATATTTTTTATGCAAAATTTATATTAGAGCCTTATTTGCAAGGACATTTGTACTAAATAACAGTATTAATATAGATAAAATCTATTCACCAATTGCTATATGTTAATTCCTATTCGAAGTGCTACATTCTCGTCAATCTGTGAGCAAGGGGTACTACTGTTGTCTGATAAAGGACTTATTCAAAGTCACAGAGCTGATATGAGGCCAAGATAGGGCTCAAACCCGTTATTTTTGATTCCAGAAATATTTTCCTTCACACACACACACACACACACACACACACACACACACACACACACACACATATATATATATACATACATATGCATGTTTAATAAAATCTTGTAAAATTGGAATTATCTATATTTTCATCATGATATAAAGCTCTTATTAAAATAACAGACAAAAATACAATGCTCTAATGTGTGTAACTGGTGCTCTGATATGTGACCTAGTATATATAAGTAATATTATTTTCAGGCCTTTTTTGAAAGATATTTTATTGACTGTGTGTGTGTGTGTGTGTGTGTGTGTGTGTGTGTGTGTGTGTGTGTGTGTGTGTGTGTGTGTATGTGTGTGCATGCATGCCGCTGTAAATGAACTCCAGCTACATGTAACACTTTGTACATCTGGCTCTATGTGGGTATTAGGGAATTGAACCCAGGCCAGCAGGCCCTATTTTAGGCCTTTTAATTTCAAGTAGCATCAGCTCTATAGACATTTTAGAAAACAGACTGGTAAGTTTTAATTCCGAAAGTAGCAATTATTCATAATCTTTAAAAGCTATTCAGGGAGCAGGGGAGACAACTCAGCAGGGAAGAATGAAGACCCAAGTTCAACCCCAAAACCCACATAAAAAGCCAGGCACAGCCACACATGCCTATGACCCCATGGCGGAGTGAGGTCAACACGGGATTGCTGTGGCTCCCTGGTCAGCCAGGCTAACCAAAAAAGTGAGGACATCCAGGCTCACCAAGAGACCGCCTCAGGGAAAACAATGGAAGAAGAACCGAGGAAGACACCCACCGTGCTCTGTCCGTCAAGGACACGCACAGGGCTCAGGCATCTGCACACATACATACAATGACCATGCACCGCATAGACCACCATGCTACATACACTCGCACCAAAATTAACCCACCATTAGTCAGTATTGTGAGAACATTATTCTACTGGAAAGATGCACTTAACAAGTCTTTCTTTTTAACAAAAGTGTAATGATTTCTAGATACCATTAGATACTATTTTTACATGGCTTTAGATCAACAAGTACATAAGCCAAGTTCAAAGCCCAGGTCCACTCTGCTTATTCATTATATGACCCGAGTCGGTTTTCACATCTCTTATATGGGACTAATAACAGCGCTATGGATGAAGTGAGGCAGCATCCGTCATGAACTCCAAGTGCCCGTGGCAGCTGTAACTATGACACACTGCCTCTCCTCTGATGACATTGCTTGTCACAAGAAGCTGTGCCTTAAAATTCTTCTTTGCTAGCATATTACACGTTTGAAGGAACTCCCAACAGTTTGCAAACTGCAGTACCTGCAAAAACTGTAGCTACTCACAAAGCCACAGACTAGGTGTGCAATGTCATGGAAGTCCTTGGTACAGAACCCAGCACACATAGTGTCTCTGTTCTCATTGTTAACAGCTACAGATTCTGTCTATCTTCTATCACTCTCTCTCTGCTTACAAAGGAAGGAAGGAAGGAAGGAAGGAAGGAAGGAAGGAAGGAAGGAAGGAAGGAAGGAAGGAAGGAAGGAAGGAAGGAAGGAAGGAAGGAAGGAAGGCAGGCGGGCTGGAGAGATGGCGCAGTGGTTAAGGTGCTTGCCTGTAAAACCTAATGACCCGAGTTCAATTCCCCGGTACCCACGTAAAGCCAGATACATTAGAAGGGACACTGTTTGCAGAGGCTAGGGGACCCTGGTATGCCCATTCTCTCTCTGTCTCTCTGCCTCTCTCTCTCTTCTCTCTCTGATGCTTTCTCTTTCTACTTGCAAATAAATAAAAATATTTTTAAAAAGAACAAAGAATGAAAGAGAGAAAGAAACTGTTCTAATCCTATTAATTTTCTATAGCTGGCAGAATATTTTAATGAATTTACTCTAGATAGTCTACCAGATAACTCACCATCTCTAGATACTAAGAAGATAGTTACATGTTAGATAATATAGAATCAAGGCTGGAGAGATGGCTCAGCAGTTCAAGGTGCTTGCTTGCAAAGCCTGATGATCTGGGTTCAATTTCCTAGTACCCATATAAAGCCAGATGCACAAAGTAGCACATGTGACTAGAGTTCATTTGCAGTGGCACTAGGCCCTGTCACATCCATTCTCTCTCTCTCTCTTTCTCTCTCTCTCTCTGCTTACAAATAAATAAAAATATTTTAAAACAATTTTTAAATGGAATAGAATGATGCCTAAAAACAGATTTTTAGTAGATTTCAGAATTTTTTTAGTTTATTCCGGAGATTAATAGTTGGTTTTTGTTCTGGAGGGTGGGAAAGTATGTAAAATAATGGAAAGAAGATATGAGCATTTTTTTCAAGATAGAAAGAAGGCGAGGAGGGAAGGGAGGGATGTGTGCAAACCAGAAGAGGTGAGAATTCTCTTACCTTATATGAAAATTGAATGGCAGACTCTGGGGGGTAGACAATAAAATGCCTTAATGTAAACCCAAAGCCTTGGGACAGTCTCTTCAAGGTGACGGTCTTGGGGCCGGGCCAGGAGAAAGGTGCGTCTTCAGACGCCGACACGGCTCCACTATGTTCCTGCCCATCTTTGTTTTTTGATACCTAAAGTGAAAAAGACATTTAAAAGTTACTTCTTAATTTAGAAAAACGTACACACAAACTTAGTACCTGAATTTAGATATCAACTTGATCAAGAAAATGTTGCTATTGAATTTTTGCTATTTTGCTCTATGAATTAGATGTGCTATAATAAATCAATCATACAAATGCCAAGAACTAAAATTTTTGATAAAATGATGCTATAAAAATTAATGAGCAAAAGAGAATTCTTGGAAATAGTAAGTCCGATATAAGAGCAGGGATGAAAGACAAGTGAGGAAACCTAGAGGGACCACAGGGAGTGAGAACAAAAACTATGAAAGAGGCAGAGCTTTCACCCAGGCAGGAGCCCCCTCTGATCACACAGCCCAGGGCAACAGACACTACAAAGCAACAGCAAACACCAGGAGGTTCTTGGCTTTGTGCTTGGAAGGCTTTCTGGAGGATATACTAAGAAATGCCAGGCACAGTTAAGAAAATCATCCATAAAGCACATCACAAAGCTCTGGGTGGGGGACTGGGTTAGCAGTCAGAATGAAATGAAACCAGATCTTGAACGATCAGCTAACTTTTCCTCCCTACTTTCAGCACTCCAAATAAAAAGAACCCTGAAGTCATCTATGGGAATTGTGTTTAGAAAGTCATTGCTGGTAGTTGGTCTCCCCTGTGGGGTTCTGAGATTCGAGAACAGGGGAGCTAGTGATGGGAACCTAGGAGGACACTCCACAACTTATTCAGCCAAGCAGCCAGAGCACCAAAATGGCACCACTCATGCTCAAGTTCCACACCAAATTAAAATTAAGGTGCGGTGCTATCGGACATTCTGAGACGTCAGGAGTGTAGTAACCAAACTTCCCACGGATGGTTTTGAGTCCCATCATGAAGATCCTGCTCTCCCTACCCTTACAGATCAGAGTAACACCAAGTAACAGGGGCAAATCAGTCACTTTCCTACCATTGTCTCTCCCCGCCCTGTCTACCTTCTCTGTCTTAAAACCAAACCCATCTGCTTAGCTCAGGAAACAGAGTCTACTTAAAGAAGTGTTCCCCAATTCTCAGCTTGCAAATGAATCAATCAATCAGAGCCTTAAATTTTGTTGTAATTTTGTCTTCTCACATCAACAAATTGAGTCATGGTGACCATATAATTAGTGATCATATGTTTGATCAGGCAGGGTTTATAGGACAGAGGTTATGGTGGACTTCATTCCTCAGCTTGAGTGATGGAGTCTTGCTGCATTCTTTCTGCAAGCCCAACGAAAGCATCACTTTTTTCAAACGTGTTACTCATGCTTTTGCCACTTGTCTGTCATGTCTTCTCTCTCTCTCTCTCTTTCTCTCTCTCTCTCCATTCATAAAGTATGAGAACTTACTATGCATCCAACATTAATTCACAGAGTAGACATAAGGATAGATAACCTATGCATTAAAGTTTTATTTTGGGGGCTGGAGCGACGGCTCCACAGTTAAAGTGCTTGCTTGCAAAGCCTGATCGCCTGGGTTCAATGTCCCAGAACCCACATAGAGCCAGATACACAGAGTGGCTCCTGTGTCTGGAGTTCATTTGCAGTGGCAGGAGGCCATGATGCACCCATACTTCCCCTCTCCCGTCTCCCTTTCCTCTCTACCCCTTCCTCTCTCTCTCTCTCTCTTCTTCTCTCTGTTAAATAAATATTTTTTTCAAAGCCTGCAAGGACTAGGCATCGGCAAGTTCAGCGCTTGGTGAGGGCCTTATTTATTTATATATATTCATAAATGACACCTTCTCACTGCATCCACATATTGCAAATGAGATAGTTCTCAGGAGCCTCTTTATGAGGACACAAATCTCACCCCTTGTAAGAGCACAAACCTCTACCCTCATAGGCTGATCACCTCCCAAAGTCCTCAGCTCCTACAATTATCACTGTGGGGCTTGGGTTCTCAATAGACCAATTCTGGGAGGACACATTCAGACCACAGCATAAAGTAACTGTCCGCTGGTTTTATAAAGAAACTGACATACTCTTCTAGAATAGTTAGACAATTTTCTGTATCCGCCAGCCTTGTGTGGTATCTGGTTTTCCCACATCTTCATCAACACATGGTATTACCACTGGCTGTCATTTAGTCACTGGGACAGGCAGGTTCACAAGTGAGAGTGTCCTGTGATCTTAGTTTGCATTTCTCTGGTGGCTAATGATGATGAACTTTCCACATAGTTGCTTCCTCATCAGAGAAATTTAACAAACAAAAGTCGCTCTGAGATTGGATCTATGTGAAGCCTTTCACGGTATACAGGAGTAGACTGAGATCAAGACGTAAGTGATTCATTCAAAATGCTGGCTAGCAAGAAACAATGCCATGCTTACTAACATGGGCAAGGCACTTCCCAAGTGCTGGGATTACACACATGTACCACCAAAACCAGCCCCCCCAAAATTTTTTTTTGAGGTAGGGTTTCACTCTATCTAGCCCAGGCTGACTTTGAACACACTCTAGTCCCAGGTAGGACTCGAACTCACAGAGATCCTCCTACCTCTGCCTCCCAAGTGCTGGGATTAAAGGCGTGCACCACCATGGCTGGCCCCATATTTTTTAAGGATATTAAATTGCACAATGCTTAAAATGCAACTTGCACATAATAAATACCAACTTTGAAAAGTCATAGGTATCACTAACATATAAAGGCTTATTACAATAATGTGTGACAATGTTACTGCTCAGAAAGTCAGGAAATCAAAAATAAAAATATGGTTTGGGGAGCTGGCTAAGTGGTTAAAGACATTTCTTTGCAAAGCTTGCCAGGCATTTGATTACAGCAGCAAGAGAGGCGCACACACACACATACACAAATAAATAATATATTTTTTAAATTTGTTTTTTTCTAAAGGGAAAAACAAAATCTTGAATATCCATAAAACACATGAGATTTTCTGCAAGTAGACAAGTATTCTATCATTGAGCTACGTTCTCAGTTCAAACTTCTAGATTTCTACATAATCAACAAGTCTGATAGCAAGACAGACCCAGAGTGATCTCCTGGTCTTCACGATAACAGGGGAAAGTTTGGCTTGGCTTTCTAAAATAGAGTTTTTTCAAAATCATACCTGGAATAAGAATTCTCACTTGTCATCTGACACTTGTATAACTTTTCTTATAATTTGAAAGGATTTCTTTATTATTCTTATCCCAAAACATGTCTGATTAACTAGCATATTTTCTACATTCACTCTTCAGTAGCCTCTGACATTATTCTTTTATTTAAAAAAATCCACTAAGTAGGGCTGCTGGAATAAGATATCTAGGAATCTGCCAGGAAAAAAGCGAGGGAGGTGGTACCATAACAGCTGTCCAGTTTCATACTAGTTCATGAATTTTCTCTGACACAAACAGTTCTTTTGTGAATAAATGACATAATATTCATATATTCTCCTATAAATGGAAATAGGGTTTTTATCCAGTCATGCTAATAAAATTTGTAAACACTGCTAAGAACATCTGACTGTAAAGAAATACATTATGCCATAGTTGTCAAGGTATTTATATAGTGTTTATATGAATTCTTTAAAGTATTTATAGATGTCCAATCATATATGGCTTCTTTAAAGGTTATCTGGCTGGTGTCGGATGTCTTTGCAGTATGAGTATTAATACACAGTGCATGTGAGATGTGTCATCTGGACAATGGCCGTAAGTAGCTACTACAGTATAGTCTGTCCCTGTGGCTGTTCACCAAGACTGACACAAGGGAGCGAAGTCGCCCATCCTTCAGGCACGTATTTGCAAAGTTTTACTCATACTCCCCATCATCATCAGAGCTTAAAAAGTGTCTCCCTGGGACTGGGGAGATGGCTCTGTGGTTAAGGCCTGGGTTTGATTCCCCAGGACCCACGTATAGCCAGTTGTACAAAGTAGCACGTGTGACTGGAGTCTGTTTGCAGTGGCAGGAGGCCCTGGCACGCCTATACTCATGCTCTTTCTGGCTACCTCTCTCTGTGTGTCCCTCTCAAATAAATGTAACTATTTTTGGAAATTGTTTAAAAAGATGATAGTTTTGGCTTTAGGCAAAATAAATCAAAGAAAAAAATATTTTATAAGGTATTGTGTATAAAGTAAGTCCACTGCAGGGTTGTTTCCTAAAGAACAGAAAATCCAAATTGTATTTATAAAGGCAATTTATTTCTACTTGAAGATATGTCACTTTAATAAAAGAAGAGTCTTATGCACCCGAGCCTGGCCTTGAACTCAGTACGTAGCCAAGGATGATCTTGAACTTCTGATCTTTCTATCTCTACTTCCCAAGTCCTAGGATAAGCTAATCCTTTCATAAAAGATGTTCTTTATAAGAAGAACAGGGCATTATACTAAAACAAATTGAAAACAAAAGTGTGTGTGATTAATTTCTGGTTGTTAATGTGACATAATTTTAAAATACCAAGAAAATAAATCTCTAGGAATGTCTGGGAAGGGGTTTTCTAGATTAGGTCACCATAACTGAGGGTGTTATGGGTTGGGATCCCGGACTGAGTTAAAAAGGACCAAATGGGCTGAGTAGCAGCAGCCATGCACCTCTGCTTCCTGCTTAAGGACGGATTGTGACCAGCCCTACTCCATGTTCCTGCCAGCATGCCTTCCCTGCTGGAATGGACTAGACCTCAAACTTTAAGCCAAGATAAACCCTTTCTTCATTAAGTTCCTTCTGGTTGAGTATTTGGGAACAGCAATGAGAAAGTAACTAATACCAGGTAATTCCATAATGGTAGGGAAGATGGAATTAAATGAGAGTTCTCATATACTTCTACTATATACAATCTTTCTGTATGCATATTTAAATTTTATAGCTGAAAATTTAGGCAAGTAAACAATAAAATAATAGGACAAAGATTCCTATTTAAGACACAAGACATAATTCAAATTGGTAACTATTTTTACATATTTTATTATTTATTTGTAAGCAGAGAGAGAAAGAGAGAGAAATGGACAGGCCAGGGCCTCTTGCCACTGCAACAGAACTTTACATACATGTGCCACTCTGTGTATCTGGCTTTGCTTGGTGTCATGGTTTGATACAGGTGTCCCCCACAAACAAATGAATGTGTTCTGATAGATCGATCCTCAGCTGATGGCAGTTTGGGTTTTACAACCTTGATGAAGCTGTGTTGTTGGGGGTGGGCTTATGGGGGTTATAAGCCAGCTTCCCCTTGCCAATATTTGGCACACCTTCCTGCCGCTGTTTGCAGTGCTGTGGCAGAGGTGATGTCCAGCCCTCTGCTCATGCCATCGTTTTCCCTGCCAGAATGGAGTCTCCCCTCGAGTCTGTAAGCCAAATAAACCCATTCCTCTACAAGCCGCTTTTGCTTGGGTTCTTTTTACGCAGCAACAAGAAAGCTGACTGCAACACTTGGGTATTAGGGAATCAAACCTGGTCGCCAGACCTTGCAAGCAAGCGCCCTTAACCACTCACTGAGCCATTTCTCCAGACCTCAAATTGGAAACCATTTAAATATTCAGGGGCAGGGTGTGTGGCTCAGCAACTGAGCACTTGCCTAGCATGGAAGAAGCTCTAGGTTCTACCCCCAGAATCAATGATATTAGATGTCCCACAACAAAAAACAATGATCAACTGCAACACAGGTAGGTAAGTCATGAGAGTAAATTTTGTTCCCATGGCATAGGAAAATGCCCAGAATAAAATGCTAAAGAAAATAAGATAAAAAACTTCACAATGTGATCAAAATTATTTTAATCTCACATCCTCACACAAGAATCTTTGGAATTAGAAGCCCTCATACAGACTTTGCTAAGGAATTCCACCAGAATTTTTAAAAAAATATTTTATTTATTTAGCTATTTGAGAGAGTGAGAAAGAGAAAAGGAGAGGGAGAGAGGGAAAAGGAAAGGGAGAGAGAGAGAGAGAGAGAGAGAGAGAGAGAGAGAGAGAGAGAGAGAGAGAGAGAGAGAGAGAATGAGAATGGGTGCATCTCTGAATGCAGGGCATCCAGCCACTGAAACTCCAGACGTATGCGCCACCTTGTGCCTCTGGCTTTACATGGATACTGGGGAATCAAACCCATGTCCTGCTGCTCTACAGGCCAGCATGTTAACCACTGAGCCACTGCTCCAGCACTCCACCAGGATTTTTGACAATGAACTTACACATGGGCAGTGGTCATCCACACATGCTGTGCAGAACATCTGACAAGCTGGGGAACATTTTTTTCCCTGTGCTAACGGGATCATTTCTTCTTTTCTCAGTGCCAACTAATGCAGTCTAGTATTCACACTTTTCCAGGCCCTGTGTTATAGAGATTCCTTCATCAGAACTTTTCCACTATAATTGCTTATTTATATATTTGTCTTTTGAGTCACAAAGCTGCTTCCTGAAAAGGGCAGGAGAGATGGTTCAGCGATTAAGGCACTTGCTTACAAAGCCTGATGACCTGGCTTTGATTCCCTAGTACCCACATAAAGCCAGATGCACAAAGTGGGCCACATGTCTGGAGTTCCTTTACAGTGGCAGGAGGCCCTGGCACACCCATTCTCATTCTCTCTCTCTCCCCCTCACAAATAAAATTATTTTTTAAATCTTGACAGAGAGCTAGCAGGGTACACTGCTATGCTATACAAAAACAACCAGTCTGACAAGGTGTCACACCTGTGCAATAGTGGCACCTAGCCTATATTGGGTAACCAACCGCTCTCTGATTGGCTAAGAGATCCACTCAGGGATAAGGAACCCATAGCTGGAACTGAGAACCCAGTCAGAATCCTGTGAACACCAAGATCATGGACTCCACTGAGAAGCTCCCAATAATCATGGGCCAAAAAAGAGGCTATACCCATCAAATTCTCTCTTAATTAACAATGCTTATCCTAGTTAACCTATGCTGATCTCACTCTCCATTGGAGACTGTTCTTTTTCAGAAGACAGTGAGAGCTGAGGATAACCACAGGACAAAGAGTGATAGCCAACTCCCTGGCAGGAGATGAACCACCCCTCACATATCAGCTAGAGCCCAGGTGAAACCACAGAGGAATTGTCAAAACGGGCAGGAGTGCCGCTTCCATGGTGCGCCTGACAACCTGCACCAGGATGATGGAGACAGACACTGAGGATACTCAAAACGCACCAAAGCAGAAATCCAGAAGTTGCTGACAGTTCAACACTAAAATAGACTTGAAACACACTCACCAAGGCTCAGGGAAGTATGCTGAAGAGGGGATAGAAAGACTGTGTAAGAGCCACAGGATGGGAGGGAGTATCCAGAGGCATTGCCTACCCCCACATTCACTGACTGCTGCTCTCACAACTCATTACCCACAACCTCAGGGTGAATGCCAGCAATCCCACCAAGGAAGACCCTCAGTGGAATGGGGGCAGGGACGAGTGAAATGACTGTACCAATTCATGATTTGTCCATTTAAAGTTCAAATAAATAATAATAAGTTCCAAGTAAGGCCTAAAGTTATGCTATTTCTTGTTTAGTGACCCAAGCTACTTAGTAGGGTCCAAATGTAACTGGGAAGACCAGGAAGATGGTGTTACCCCAACTGATCAGGACTAAACTGAAAACAACTCGTTACAGATACTAACATGGTCTTCACATGGTCAAACAAAAATACAGGTCTCTATTTTACTCTGTGTCTGTCTACAGTAAGGCACTCCCTGACTCCTGCATTTACTAAGTAGTTCTCAATGAATGGAGATTTCCAGGAGATCAAGGGCATCCCTGACCCTAAGGTGAGCACGTCAAATAGGAAACTAAATGAGAATACCACCAAATAGTCATGAAGCCTTTGCTGTTGCTTTCAGACAGAGTAACCCAGGCTGACCGTGAGCCCCAACCTCACCACCACAGGCACAAACTACTGGATCTTAATGGTGCCAACTCTACAGAGCTGTGGGGAGAGGTGGGAGATTCGGAGAAGCCTGCTATATCCCATTAGCTCTTTGGAAACTTTCTTCACAAGAGGTTTAAAACCACAGACCCAGTTAAACCAACTTATTGGACAAAGCAGCCTCTGAGGTCCGGACAGACTCAGTGTGTGTGTGCTCACAGCTGGTGACACAGCTCAGACTACAACACACGTTTACAGTTTCCTGACCTGGAAGAGGAAAATAAAACGGAGCAATGGGGAAGTAATATAACTTATCTCCCATCCTGCTCTTCTCCTAGGGAAAGCTAGGCCTGGATTCTAGACTCTTCTCATTGTAGATACAGACAAACGGACACTTTAGGACAAGGTCTCTTCTAATTTACTTTTATTTAATATTTAGATCTGCCTTTCCATATAAGATTATATACTTACATTATTGTCACTCTTAAAGACTGCATGGCATTTCATCACATAAATGACATTGTGTGTATTTGGTCCTTTCTTTCTAACTCTGCATCTATCCAGGTCTTCGTCATCTTCGTGTCATTTCTGCTTCCTTGACGGCCATTACCACCAGCTGACGGTTCTGTCCGGTGAATTCCTAAGAATGGAGCTGAGGAGCGTCTCGTTCCAACAGCTGCTTCCCTTTTTCCTTTTAGAAACAAAACTATCTATAATGGGAGACCAGAGGCTGACTTCTCCTGTCTCCCTCCATTGCTCTCATTTTATTTACTTAGGCAGGGTTTTCACTTGAACCCAGAGCTCACCATTCAGCCAGCCTAGCTAGCTAGCTTGTACTGAGGATCCTGTCTCTGACTCATGGGTTGGGATTCCAGAGCCTGCCTGGTATTTACTTGGGGGCTAGGGGTGCAAGCTAAAGTCTTCATGCTCGCATGACAAGCGCTATATCCACTCAGCTATTGCCCCATCCCCACTATGATTTCGTTGTTGTTGTTGTTTTTCGAGGTAGGGTCTCACTTCAGCCCAGGCTGACCTGGACCTCACAGTGGCCCTCCCACCTCCCGAGTGCTGGGACTGAGAGTGTGCCACCACTCCTGGTTCCCATTTTGATTTTTAAGTATCAATGTATAATTTTCATATTATGTAAGGGGTATTTTAAAGTGTTATAAAGTATATATCATTCTCATAAAATATATAAACCCAATATGCCAAAAGTTTTACCATGAATGCATAAACTAGAAGAAATATTACTCCTTCACAATCCAAACTGCCAACAGAAGGATCAGGCTCCTGTGACTGGGAATAGGGCAGGGGTTCATGGGTGTGGGGGATGCCACAGGGCACTTCTTGGAACACTAGTCACTTAGTCCATCTCCAAGAGCAAGTTCTAGAGTCTTGTGGATGATATCCCTGTTATTGTTGAAGTCTGGAGACTGTGGGACACAGGGGGAAGGACACACTGCAGCTTTGCTACAGTTCTGAAACCCCTGAGAAAGACTTCACAGTTAGTTAGAAAAATGAACTTAGGGGCTGGGGAGATGGCTCAGGGATCAAAGGCCTTTGCTTGCTCTCCAACACCCACAGGAAGCCAGAGCAGGAGGCAAGGTAGCACATGGGCCTGTGATCCCAATGAGCCTAAAGCAAGGGGAGGGAGCCAGCTAGTATGAAGTTCATTTGCAGCTCAAGAGAACCTATAAAAAGAAGGGAGAGGAAGAGCACAGACAGCTCATGGTTGTCTTCTGGCCTCCACACACACACCATGGCATGCATTGCACACACACACACACACACACACACACACACACACACACACACTCGTGCACATGAGAGAAAGACTTTTTAAAAAATGGATCTATGTTCAGGAGAGTCACCTGGAGACTGAGGATAATTAGCCTATGATGTATCTATAAGCACGGAGGGGTAAAAACATTCACAGAAGCAATAAAGAATATGGAAAATTTTTGGTGTAATTCTAATGAATTGTATAAAATACTTCATTCAAAATCTGCCTGAGCTGGGTGTGGTGGCACACACCTTTAATTCCAGAGGTAGGAAGGTTGCTGTGAGTTTGAGGCCAGCCTGGGACTACTGAGTGAATTGCAGGTTAACTTGGGCTAGAGGGAGACCCTACCAAAAAGAGAGAAAAAAAAAGAAAACAGAAAAAGGAAAGAAGGAGAGAAGAAAGGGAGAGAAAGAGGGAGGGGAGAGGGGCAACCCACTTGACCTTCATGCCGGTGAGTGTGGGCTGACCTAGTGATTAGCTCCAAGCAAATGGAATTCCATACAAGTAATGGGATGTCACTTCCAAGGTGAGCCTGAACACTGCAGCCTCTGTCTTGCCCGTACTTTCTGGCTCTTCTTCATTGTATCTTCTTATGAAACACACTGTCATGTGTGAGCTGCCCCCTGGAGAGACTCATGAGGCAGGAAATTAAAGGTGTCCTCCACCCAGCAGGCCCAGAGCTCCACAGCCTGGGAGAACACAAGCCCTCCCTCCACCCTCACACAGGCGGCCTGAGTGCAGCTCCTCCCCAGGCAAGAGACAAGCACACTCAAGCTCCCAGGAAAGCCAACCCTAGACTTCCCAGCCAGAGAACCCATTCAGTCATTAAGCTGTTACTCAGCAATAGAGGACTAACACACTCATCGCAACAACTAGGAACTTGGATAATGTCCATGAAGCAATGGCTTCCAGACAGTGAACAGCAGACAACAGAGGCCAATGAACCATGAAAAGGAGGAAGCAGCCCTATGCTTATTGCACACAAGGTTTACGGCTGGGTGCAGGGTAAGGGGAGCTTCAGTTCCCAGCCCAGAGTGATGAAACACGCGAGCTATAGGGGGTCCTGCCCAGCCCCAGGCTTCACTCTGTCCTAAGAAGCCTGGACTAATCTGCTCCAGAGGAGCAAAGAACCTCCCAAAATGATGAGGGGGACCAATCCCTGAAAGTCCCACAGGGCCAGGAGAGCAGTGGGAAAACTCATTACCTAAAATGTTCAAAGAGCACTGCCTTAGACTGAAGGTGATCTAGTCTCACTTATGAGAGCTTAGACACAATACCAAACAAGGCTAAGAGGAAAAGGGATTTCTTCCACAGGAGCTGAAGCCCCGAGCTAACTTCCACTGGTATATGTCCAGGATACCTGTGGGGTAGTTACCAAGGCAGCAGAGCAAGAAGGTAGAACATAAAGTTTGGCTAAGGTTAGATGAAACACGTTTACCTGTGCCAGAGCTTAACACTAAGACAAGGGTTTGGAGGAGGCTCAAATGGCCAATAGGGATGGCTCTAAAAAGCTTAGAAAAAATGAAAACAGCAGCATACTAAATAGAAAAACATCAGAACTGCTTTGGCCAACTATGATGGAAGGGACTCAGCAGCTCAGAGAATTGGACGCGCTAGAGTAGATCTATATATCTGACTGCCAGCAAGGACCCTCAGCAGAGCCAGAGGGCACACCATTAACCCGGAGTCTTGGAAGCACTGTCTCTCCCCTTCAAGTCAACACTAAGAATGGAGGACACAGCCTTCTAAAGGAGAAAGAAGGACAGAGTATCAGAGGCCATGTAGCAGCTTTTAATCTTCAGAGTCAAGAAGAAATGCAGGAATGAGCATCAAAATCGGGGCTGACCCAGAAATGACAGGAAGGGTGAGGAAACTGTTTCTAGCTGTCACCTGCTGCTGGGAGAGTGAGGTCAATGTCCTGGGAGAGGCCTGCCTGGAGGAAGCCATGCAGAGGAAACTCCCCAGGGAGGTACATCAGAGGGATTGGCTACTGGGAGGTGGGTGAGTGCCCTGGAAAAGCGGACTGAGATGAACCTCACTTCCCAGCAAGAGAAAAGGAAGTAGGAAAGAGAAGTGCATGCTTCATGTTTCCTGGGCCAGCTTCTCATCTTCGCCCTGTTCATCACAGTCCCTTTCAGTCCCCACACTTCTCTAATGTTCCCTAAATTGGCCAACTTTTAAGCTTACTTTTCTTTTTTTATATTCCAAAAGCAGCTTTGTGGCTCCTATTTTAAAACCCGATGAGCTGTTGAACTCAATCTTCCTCATCAAAAAGAAAATATAGTATGAGAATAAGAAGATATATTACATTTGGGAAGAAATAGTATAGGGCATTTTGTTGATAAAATGAATATATTCTATAGCTGTTAAACTGAGTTATGTTTGCACACCTTTAGAAGAATCAAGCACTGTTTTCTTGCATGTACCTCGTATGAAGTGTATGTTAAATGAAGAACTTTCCCATGCAGCCTCTGAACTCGGTCACAAGTAATCACATCAACCAGGACTTCAACTTGGTATAAGATAAAGAATTAAAATGCCATAAGCAGCTTAGAAAATATATCCTGCTTTTCTAAGAATCATTTTTGTTAGCGTTAGAAGTAATAAGCCCTGGAAATCACCAAATCAGTTTACATGTTTAAAAAAAAAAAACTAAAGTAAAACGCAAGCCAAGTATGGTGATAAACACTTTTGGTGCCTCTTGAAATCCAGGCCATCCTGAGCTATGCAATGAGGTTCTGTCTCAAAGCAAGCAAGCAAACAAACAAACAAACACTACTGAAATCCAGAGATGGAGTCTTGCCTCACAATCACACAAGGAAGTAGTCCCAGAGAGACTAGCAGGCAGGTGTCTCTACTCTTAGTCAAGGCTCTTTCCACCAGACCTCATCACCTAGAAAGCAAACCATCTTCTCCAAAACTGGGAAGGGGGTAACATTCAAAAGTTTGAGTGTGTGTCTCTGTGTGTGTGTAGAGAGGTTCTCACTAACTAGCCCAAGTTGGCATGAAACTCACAAGGTCAAAGATTAGTAAGAAGTCAAAACAAATGTTTTTCAATTCAAACATAATCGCTCTCCACATTGTGCAATTATACACACTGTAAAATGTTTGTGATGCCAATTTTTAAAACTTTAACAATGAATTCTGCTCACATGGGCTCAATATATATGGCTTATATATAAAGCATGTTCATCGATTCATAAATATTTAAACATGCTAGCAATGCTGAAGGTTTCAGTAATGTAACAGATGAAGGACTATGCAATTAACTCATTAACAAATCAACACAAGGCTCCCAAGATGTGCAGGTACTAATTGTTGCTAATTTCCCCTCTTTAAGGAGGCAGAGGTAGGAGGATTGCCATGAGTTTGAGGCCAGCCTGAGACTACATAGTGAATTCCAGGTCAGTAATGGGCTAGAGTGAGACCCTACCTCAAGAACAAACAAACAGAAAAATCCTTTAAGAATCCAAAGACCCATTCTCAATTTCCAAGCTTAACTATTAAGCCTCTATTGGTGTTAGAAGCAGCCAAGTTGCAAGAGCTTTGAGGAACAATGTGTCTAGTTACCAAGTGTCTCTTAATAGAAAAAGGGAAAAAGGGAGAGAACAAGGGAGGATCTTCTAAGAGGAAGCACATTTTTAAAATCTTGTATGAAGAAGCTTTCAGTCATCCATTTGGCTTCCCCCCAGAAGAGAGGAAAACGTATGCCCGATTGCTTACAGTGTCTATTCCCTGTGATTGCCAATTAAAGACCCCGGCCAGGTTTCCTCGGCTCTTCTTTCCCAACATGGACTCTTACAGGGTGATCGGTTCTGTTAAAAAATAAAATTTTACTACCTTTTACAGAGAAGGAAAAGAAAACAAACACACCTTTTTAGCTCTTGGTTACCCATCAGTACTAGATGGTAAGATCCTATAGCTGAAGACTCCACATGTCTGGGCTGCAGGTCAGAGAAATCAAGCTGGAGCTGAGCTGGAAGCTCCCTCCCCCATTACCTAGCTGTCAGGAAGCTCCCTAGCAGTCTTTCTGAGTTTTCTATATTTGTAACTATGTAGTAACAACTGTCAAGTACACCAAATATCTAAAGCCTCTGTGTCCAACTTCACTACCACTGAACATTCAATGGCTGCTTCTAAAAACTGATAAGAACATGAAATTCACCATAAAACAAGGTGTAAAAAAGAGAGAAACTTAGGTTACTCTTTTCCTAATGGGAATTATAGGAATTCATAATAAAATTTAAAACACACTGTTTCAAAATTCTTGCATCTTTCACGAAGTTCAAGAACAATCTCCTCTCAGATTTTTCTTAATACAGAAATGTATTTTTATGTAATGCTACAAAATTATCACACTAACTGTATTAGTCAAGGTTTTCTAGAGGAACAGAACCAACAGAATGAATTGTAGTAAAAAAAAAAGGGATTTATAGGATTAGCAGTCCCACAATAGCAGTCTGAAAGCCCAAGAGTCAAGGAATGGGTAGCTCAGTCCACATGGCTGGATATCTCAGCAGTTCCAATCCAGCACTGAAGGCCTAAAGGATTCCTGGGGAGCCACTGGTCTTCAGTCCAGGCTAGAAGGCTGAGGAGACTTCCGTCCAGTGTCAACAAAGAGATGCAGGACAAACACCAGCAGCCAGGCAGGCACAGGGAGAGAGATTCCCTTTCCCTTCATACAGCCTTAGGGCAGGGTCTTGCAACCTTTTCCTGGACTTGTTGACTTACTGAGTCCTGAAATTTCCTTCCTGCACTGCCCTCCTAGGAAAGGATGTTTGTTTCTACCTCCCCCGAGTTTCCTTACATCCTGCCCCCTACTGTGAGGGCTGCCTTATTGTAAAGAACCTCAGCGACCCATCCAAGATTACTAAAAGGTCAAGTTGACAACAAAACTTAACCATCACACTAACCTAGTAATTTCATTCCTGAGGCTATATACCGTGAAAATAACCCTTATCAGAAAACAGCTTTCAACACAAAGATCACCTTATAATTTAAATGTCAAAAAATATGATTAAAATAAAGCCTTGAAAATAATGTGGGGAGGCTAGGGAGATGGCTCATTGTATGGGTCACTTGCTTTGCAAGCACAGATATTTGAGTTCAGATCCCCAGAAGCCATGTACAACTGGACACTGACTATGAGCATCCCTACAGCAAGAAGGGAGGCGTGATCAGGAGACTCTCAGAAACTCAAGGCCATGGCCAGCTAGCCTGGAGAGCAGTGGTGAACATTAAAGGACCCTGCCTCAGACAGAGTAGAACAGTTGGACTGTCAACTGAAGTTGTTCTCTGACCACATGTCCTTTATGGCATGTGTGCACCTGTCCTCATGCACACCAACACACGTGTATACACACACACACACACACACACACACACACACACACACACCATAACACAGCCCCCAAATAAAATGTTAAAAATGGAAAGAAATGCATAATATAGTTCCAATTTAGAAAAAAGATGCATAACACAAAGACACTGGGAAAAACTGGAAGGATACATGTCAAAATATTAGCAGGAGTTACAACTGATTAAAATACGTAAATACTATCTTACATGTCAGAATTTTTACAAGTGATCATGCAATTTATTTATGATTTTAAAAATAAAGTATTTCCAATACAAATCTCACATCACCTTTACACATACAATATCAAGCTAGCATACATTAATATCTGTAAACCTGGGGTTTAGCTCAGTGGAACCCTGGGTTCAGTCCTCAGCACCGCAAAAAAAAAAAAATCTGTAAACCTGCTAACACAGTGCGCCAGGTACTGTGCTAAATGTCAGAGCCAAACTACCTCATTTTAACCTTCACAGTAATTCCTGATGTTGGCACTGATTGGAGGTAGGGAAGCAGAGGTGAGCAAGCAAAGCTGGAATTAGCCCGCCAAGATCAACTCTGGACCTTACAGCTAGTTCTTTGATACTAAAGCTGCATTCGTCACCATTTCTGCTTCCCTTCAATAGTGAGGAAATATTTAACATGATAACATGATCAGAATTCTCAGTAGGCCATACAGATGAGAATTTTCACAGCAGGGTGGGATTTTCCTACTTCATATTATATCATTCCTTTGTCTGCCTCTCTCATCTCCTTATTCACTATTTCATTCACCATTTTCCTTTCTCTTGTGTTATTGGTAGGTCTTTCCTACCAATTGCTAGGAAATTGATCTTCCTAACAATACCACAAGCTTTTATCCGGCAGCATTGCTAGGAACAGTTTAGCTTCAATGATGAAATTCAAAGAAACCAAGTGTTACCTAATTCTAAATAATAAAGAATTTAAACGAGATCTTCATGCCTTTAATCTCAGCACTCCAGAGACAGGTAAGAGAATTACTGTGAGTTTGAGGCCAGCCGGGGACTACAGAGTGAGTTCCAGGACAGCCTGGGGTAGAGTGAGACCCTGCCTTTAAAAAAAAAAGGTGAAGAGAAGTTAGGACTTGAGAGGTGGCTCAGTGGTTAAAGGCACTTGCTTGTAAAGCCTGATGGATGGGTTTGATCCTTCAGGACCCACAGAAAGCCAGACACACAAAGTGGTACATGTGTCTGGAGTTCGTATGCAGGCAGTGGCAGGAGGCCCTGGAGCACCCATACTCGTGCTCTATAAATAAATAAACAAACAAAATTTTTGGAAAAAAACAACAGAATTTATACACTGGAAACCTAGAGCTGCATCTTCCCACCAGATGTATTTGCTTCAGATCCCACTACTTTGAAAAACTGGCCAGTAAAAACGACCTCCAGATGCATGTACCACTTTGTGCATCTGGCTTAATATGCATACTGAGGAATCAAACCCTGAAAAAGGCTTTGCAAGCAAGCGCTTTTAACCACTGAGCCATTAGCCAGCAGAACTAGGGGTTGGGGGGAGGGCATGTGCATGTGTGCACACGTATGTATAGATGCATGCATGTGGAGGCCAGAGGTCAATGTCAGGTACCTTCCTCTGTTGCTCTTCACCTATTTGAGACAAGGTCTCTTGCTAAAACTGGAGCTGATCGATTTGGCTACATTATCTAGTCATCAAGCCCCAGGATACTCCGCGTAGCCACTGGCCCGGCACTACCCTGCCTCACATTATTCCATAGGTGCCCAGCAAGTACCTGACCCACTGTGCCATCTGTCCAGCTCCCAAGCACAAGCATTTCAAAGAAGGCAAGTTCATATCCAAAATCAAGCTTGTTTCTTCAACATGAACCAGATGTTTATTCATGACCCCACGGGGGCTACCAATACTCCCACAAGACCATTGTGGTCCTGAGCCCATCAACATTTGACATCAAGGACAGAGCAGGACAAAAGGAATGAGAAAATGAGACAGAGGAAGCACTACCTTGAAAGAGGGACCTGGGAGGAGAGGGGATCAAAGAGGGAAATGGGATGGGAAGATGACCAGGTTACTGTGTGTTCACATATTTAAGTGCTCAATAAATAAAAAAGAGATCCTCTTTTAAAATTAAAAGGTCCCTGACAAGTCAGCCCAGTATAGTAACCATCTCCTGAGGCCTACTGTCCCATTACCCAGTCTCTGCCATCCCCTTGTCACCATTACCAGATTCTTTACAGGTCTCTTTTCTTTAAGTTAAACCCAGGCTATATTTGAACTCCTGATCCTTTGCCTGAACTGCCAAGGGCTAGGGTTAGAGGCATATGTCACAACACCCAGCAAGACTCTACTCTTTTATGACTGCTTTCACTGTTCGTTTGCTTGACCTTAAAGATGCAGTATTCCAACCAATACTTTAGGTAGTAGTAGCATATTAGGCACAGAAGGAAAAAATGCACTCCATTTTTACTTTAAGTTAAACTCTGCAGTCTTCTGAGCAATGCTACCATCTGGCGGCCTACTGTTGGCTCTGAACCAGAGGGCAGAGAGCAATAGTCATCCGAGAAGAACCCCAGGCCAAGGCCCATCCTATCTATCCGCTGGATCACCACCTCTACGGACCAGCGCTCCCAGCAAGCTTCCTTTAGATTCGCCAGAATGGAGACAGCTGCAGACTCAAGCCAGAAAGTTTTCTGATGAGGAGAATAGGAATAGCAGCAAAGCATCATGAACACACTTTCAGCTTTGCCAGGCCTCTGAGATCATGAATTTTAAATGTTAAGACAACTGCGGCATCTATCTCCTTTGATTCTCTTAGTAGCCAAGCAAAATCCATATCTTGACGGTAATGCAAACCCATTAGGGAGAGCATGAGAGAGCGCACCAAGCCTAAATGACCTTCTCCATCTCTCGTTTCTCAGATACATTAATCTACTGTATCCACCCTGAATTACGGAACTATTTTCCAGAACACAAACAACAGGGCACACACAGAAAAGAACCGGAGATCCAGAGTCCACTTGGAATGAGCTTCAACTCTCACAAACTAGAAAGTTCCAGAAGGGAATGTGGAAGAAGTAAGAAACAGCTTGGGGGGGGGGGGGAATGAAGCGCTGATGATAAGGTTCGTGTTCCTTCACTGCTTCCAATGATAGCTCAAATTTAGGTTTTCTTCCAAATTTCAAACAATGCAAAAGAACTTGTTAACAGCTAGACAATGCCCACACCATTAGGCAAGTAATCTGGGTTTGGATTCCCCATGTCAAGCCACTGGGCTGAATATGGACAACATAAATTATGGTTCCTAACAGCAATCTGCGAGGATTGAAAAGAGAAACCCCAGTTTTTTGGTCCTTCGAGAAGGACACTCAAAAAGCAGAGAGCCATTGTAAAAATAATGTACCCAGCAAATTTTCTCTACTGCAAAGCGATAGTTTCTATAAAGGCCTGGCTGGTAACAAAAATACTTGAAAAAGGAACTCCCATTTGATCCTATTTTAAAGAAATCAAGACCATATTTTAATATAACTAGGAAGGCACTCATTCCACAATCTTCCCTACCTTCTTGATTAGCACAGCACTGGATACCTTGAGAAACACAGAACACCTTCTTTTTGCAGTTGCATTGCTGCTCTATCTGGAGCTCTGGCTTTTAAGTGATCCCTTCGCCCTTGCCCTCCCCCACAACTTAGCACTTCAGTCTCACAGTGTCATTCAGACCATTAATTTACGATATGCCATGCGAAGAAACAAAAAGTAATCGTCTGGGTGATTACTTTTTAACTGCAACAAGACGATTTTTTAATATCTGGCATTTTCACTTTGCTCAACACATTACAAGACTTTGGAATTAAAAAGCAAAGCTATGTGTCGCGAGCACAAACCTGAGCCCTCCAGGCACAGTAGAGGTTGCAGAGCAGACCCCAGCTGTGGCTGCCCAGGCAGCCGAGAGGCCCGAGCTGGGCCATGGCCGCCTTCACCTCTTCTGACTCAGCTCCGGTGGCCAGTGGGGGCAGCGAGCTCTGCTGGAAACGCTCTGCGCTGCTCGGCTCTTCCCTCGCTGCTCGGCTCTTCCCTCGGCGTCCCTGCATCACTGCCAGGCATACATGACATCACGAAGGGAGGCTCTCTCTTGAAAATCGCGTTCCACATTAGCATCGTTTTTTGCTGTTTGCAACAGATTTCTTTCCCAGTACTGGCTCCGGCTCAGTGGGAGAGTGCTTGCCTATGTACTTGAGGGCCTGCTTTCAATGCTAGTATGCAAAATATGCAAACAAACAAAATGCGGCTGGGATAAAAGATTCTTTCCCCTATCATAGGAAACCCAACTTAGTCAGGTGGTGTTAGTCCACCAACCTGGCTGACTACATGCCGCAATAAAGCAATTCCAGCAAAAGCCTGACTTGACTCGAACTCCAGAATCTCACACTGCCAATACCCTGTCTGTTGCCTGGGTCCCAGGTCGCCATTCCCTCCTAACTCCCTTAGCAAGACCTATGTGCAAAGTGAGAAAAGCCGGATGGCAGTGCCTATAAGACAGACAACAGGAACTAGTGACTTAACCTTTGACCTTAGTCTTCCCTTTAGAAGAGGAATCCTAATACCTGCCCAATTGGACTTTTTAGAATGAAATAAATAGCATCTGCAACATGCTTTACCAAATAAATTATTCTTATTAATACTCTTAATACTGGCTCCTCTTTTATCTAAATTAGTATTCTGTCCTTAACCCACTTTCTCATATCTATGCGAGCCCTAGATGACCAGACTCATGACTTTAGCCATGAATGACTTCCAACTCCCTCCAAGGCCACGCATTTGACCAGCTCCAGATCTACAGGACACCTCGCTCTCTTCCTCTCCCAGCCTCACCAGGCCTGCAGGCTCCTCATCTGTATAACTCAGACCCTTGGTTACCAAAACAGAAACCAGTCACCCTGGAGTCCCCTTCCTTCCTTCCCATACCCAGCTACTAAAGCTGTCATTTCTAAAACACTGTTCCTTTTCTGTTTATTCCCCCACCACTGCCTGAACTAAGTCCCCATCAGCTTTCTGCTAGACTGTGGCAGGGCTTCTAGTTGGCCTCTGCTCGCTCCTCTCTGGGATCTTGCCTCTTCCAAATTAACAAAAGAGTATTTTAAAGCAAAAGTTAATCATATGACTCAAGGGCATAAATTCCTCCCATTGTCCCTTTGGGTCTGTATACAGCAGTGTTTCTCAGAGCATATTACTACTTGTTCTATAGGATGCAGAGTATGAATTAGAACCAGGTTTTAAAAAATCATCAATGGTTAAATAAGATTGGGGTCAGAACAGAGACTCAGAAATGAGGTGATGGATCTCAAATCTTAGAAGTAAAAGAAACTCAGAAGCAACTACTAAGATACAGGAATCACAAGAGAATGACAATGGCTGAATACAAACAAGGAAGTTGTACTATAAGGACAATACAGTCCCTTACAAGCCCAAAGGAAGCAGAAAATAGAATATACAAGAAGGCTCTTTTTATGTTTTCCTGAAATAAGACTTGAAACTACATGCTGAAAGCGAATGCCAAGGGTATCTGAAACTAACACCCCTCCAGAACAACCACCATAAAGACATACACTAGGCAAAATTGCTGAACTTGGAAAAAAGAAAAAAGTAAAAACTACAAACCCCATTAGAAACCCTTTAGGTACTTAAGCAGAAATAGCAGTTGTTATGGAAATAAAAATTAAATGATCATCAGACTTTCAAACAACAAAATTTTATAACCAAAAGAAATCTAGGAGCACTGGAGACTGTTCAGTGGTTAAAGCACTTGCTTGCAAAGCCTGAAGGCCCTGGTTCAAATCCTCAGTACCCTTGTAAAGCCAGATGCACAAAGTGGCACATTCTTCTAGAGTGTACCCTGGTGTGCCCATTTTCTCCCTCCCTCCCCCTCTCTGTGTGGGCTGGGGGATGGCTCAATGGTTAAAGGTACTTTCTTGCAAAGTCTGCTGGCCCAGGTTCAATTCCCCAGTACCCATATAAAAGCAGATGCACAAAGTGGAGCATGACTGGAGTTCATTTGCTAGCATGCCCATCCATTCTCATATTCTCTCTCTCTCTCTCTCTCTCTCTCTCTCTCTCTCTCTCTCTCTCTCTCTCTCTCTCTCTCTCTCTCTCTCTCCTTTTGCTCCAGGGCCTCCAGCCACTGCCAAGGAACTCCAGCTGCATGTGCCACTTTGTGCATCTGGTTTTACGTGGGTATTGGGGAATTGAACTTGGGTCGTTAGTCTCTGCAGGCAAGTGCCTTAACCACTCAGCTCTCTCTCCAGCCCATAAAAATACTTTAAAAAATTCTAGGGGCTGAAGAAATGGCTCAGTTGGTAAGGCATAAAATTCCAATTACCAGCATGTATGAAAACACCAAGAGATAGGTGTGGCAGTCCACCAGCACTAGGGAGGTGGAGATGGGATCCCTGAGACAAGACTGACAGAGATCCAAGCAAAGTAGCATTCTTTGACAGGTAGTTAGGGACAAAGGCCCAAAAGATCGAAGATGCCCAGCTGCCCTGGAAAAACTACAGGAAGTCCCAGTCGGATTCAATGTGACACATCAGGAAAGAGTAGCTTCCTGGTTCTTCTCTTAATTGTTCAGGGACTCCCCCACCAGCAGACTCTTTTGGAGTCTCTGTTCTCCCTGAATCAACCAATCAATGTCCTCGATATATCTCTGAAATTGACAAGAAGGCATATCCCAACTGAAGCCTAATATACATCTCCAAGGCTATAAAAAGAAACCTGATCCAAACTGCCTGCTCAGGACCCCTCTCAGCTTCTCAGTTTGGGTGCTTTTCTGAGTCTTTCTCTTAAATCTTTCATAAGCTACCCTTCAGGGTGTCTGTCTACACTTCCTGGTTCTCTTTTAAAATTTGTTTATTTGCACATGTATGTGGGGGTGGAGAAGGGATGGCAGGACCTCTTGTGGCTGCAGAGGAATAGCAGACTACACTTGGGACACTCTGTTTCTGGCTTACATGGATTGCTTGGGAATTGAGCCTGGTCAGGCAGAGTTAGCAAGCAAGCACCTTGGTCACTGAGCCATCTCCCTAGTTCCTACACAGCAAAGCTCTAGAGATCACAGCACGGGCAGCACTGTCACCCCTAGGCTAAGCCCTACCAGAGCTGAGAAAAGCAATTCCTATAGCAAGAATGGCTACCTAGACTAGCAGAACTGGTGAACTCTGGGTTCAAGTCAAAGACCCTGCCTCAGTAAATAAATAGGAAAGTGATCAGGGGAAACACCTGATGCACTGGAAACACTCTGGCACACACAGGCATATAAATTTCATGCACACAGATACACAAAAAGAGGACCATCATAGTTAGGACATTTCAAGAATTAAATGTGAGTCCAAGCATAAGTGCCCAAGCAAACACAGTTTCCATTACAAAAGCCACAGATAAACATCAACATGAGAACTCCAGGAATTGTGTGCCTGAACTTCCGAAAGGAATAGACCCTACAGGGGGCGCTAGGCAATCAAAATGACAAGAGGCCACGTGGAGTGGCTCACTCTGTGATGCTAGCCTCTGCTAGCCTCCAGGAGACAGAGCAGATCACTCTGTGATGCTAGCCTCTGCTAGCCTCCAGGAGACAGAGCAGATCACTCTGTGATGCCAGCCTCCAGGAGGCAGAGCAGGAGATCACTCTGATGCTAGCCTCCAGGAGGCTGAGCATTAGATCACTCTGTGATGCCAGCCTCCAGGAGGCTGAGCAGGAGATCGTGAGTTCCAAGCCAGCCTGGGTTACACAGTGAGACCCAATGTCAAAACAAAAGACTAGAAAGATGTGAGCACAAGAAATAAAGATAAACCTTTAACCCATAGCTGTTTTAGAGATTGTGAAAGCGGAGACAGTCTACACTTAACACCTGTGTAGTGTGACAGCACATGCAGTACAATTTAAAACAAACTGTGGGGAGGGAGGAGGAAACAAAGACACATTAGAACTAATTTCAATATTTACACTGAATGGGTGCTACTGTACTGTTATTCTAGATTGTTGTGTATGTTATTTGGAATAAATTAAATGAAGACTTTGGGGATATACATAAGACCCCCTCTGTCTCCTTAAGAACCAGGATTTTAACTGTGGGAAAAGAAACCAGAAGTAATGCTAAGGAGATTAAATAAAAAATCCTAGTCCTGAATTTGAAAGGAAATATCAGTATGTTTTCATAGTGTTATTATTTTTAATAGCATAACAAAGTGTAAACTATAGTATTATTATTACCACTTTGCTGGCTTTGATAATTTACTATGGTTACATAAGGTGTTTATGACAGAAAAATCCAGGTGAAGGATATAAGTCATTTCTTAGTACTATTCTGCAGCCTTTCTGGGAATCTATGTCTATGTACCTATGATAGTTAAGTTTTGTTGTCAGTCTGACCTGTTTAGTAATCCACAGTAATCTTGGGTGGGTCTCTGAGGTTGCTTACAGAAAATATAACTAAAGAAGGAGGTCCCTCTTCCAGAATAAGCCTTTCCTCCAGAGTGGGTGGCCCTCTCAGTAGGGGGCAGGATGTAAGGAAGCTCAAGAGAAAGGAAATCTCCTTCCTTCCCCTACCCCTGCCTGCTTGCTTGCTTATGTGTGTGTGTGTGTGTGTGTGTGTGTGTGTGTGTGTGTGTGTGTGTGTAATGTTGGTGAAATGTCCTCTCATAACTGTGGCTGGCTTGAAGGTTCATCCCAGTGGTGTGTGGCTGACAATGACAGTTTTTGGTACCAGGAGTGGGGTGATATTGCTGAGATGAATCTGACCATGCGGATTTTGGTCTTTTGGAACTAGTGTGCAGGAGATATGGACACAGATTTGGTACTTAACAACTGAAGTCACCTTCCAGAGTAGTAAGCTAAGTTTTATGGTGAAAATTTGAAAATGCTAAGTGCAGAGAGAATTGCATTTGGAAGCTTAGCTTATGAACTTTCTAAGAGAAAAGCAACTGCAGACAACTTTATTGGAGCTGCAGTACTGGAACAGGGGCTGGATGAGTTTTGCTGCCCATGCCAAGAGAATTTGATCAAGACTGAATTTAAGTAATGGACTGTTGTGTTTGGCTAATGGTATGGAAATGAGAATTTTAAGATTTAAAACTGGAAAAAAACTCAAAGCAAGTTTAACATACCAGGACTGTGCAAGGGCTACCATGAACACTGTTGGCTAGGGATGGAAGTTTTCCCCAGCTACTCAGCCAAACTAGAGGGGCAGAATTGGAAAATCCAGAGAATGTCAGTCACTGCTTGTGATACTGGACTTGAACTGCAGATGTTGAAGTTTGTATAATGGTTGAGTTTGCATTGGTCCAATATTTCCTTGTTTTGCCTCATAGCAGTTGGAATGTTTACTCTGTGACATATATTAAAAGCATGCAACTTGTTTAGATTCTACAGAACTCACAGTTAACGGAGCTTGCCTTTTGTTGGGCGGAGATTATGTGTTTCCAGTTGTACATAGGATAGTTATATCACATTAGGCAGAATGATGACCTTGTTATTGTCTTCGTTTAGAAATTATGATATAAGGAGATATGATTTTATGTCAAGTTGATAAGGGATGGGTTTGTGATGGTTTGGTTTTGTTGTTAATTTGTAATCCACAGTAATCTTGGGTGATTCTCTAAAATTGCTTACAGGAAGGATTAACTAAAGAAGGAGGTCCTTCCTCTGGAATGGGTGGCCCTCTCAGTAGAAGGCAAGATGTAAGGAAGTTCAAGGGGAAGGGAATCTCTTCCTTCCTCCCCACCCTCCCACTACCCCACCTCCGCCTGTTTGCTGGTGTATATGTGGGATGTTACTGATGACTTCTCTCTCTGGACCTGTGAAAGGGAGCCATCCTCTTTGGCCATTATGGAACTTCCCCTGGATCTGTAACTTCAATAACTACCTTCCTCCCGTAACTGTGCCTCATTTGGCGGTTCATCCCAGCATCATGTGGCTGACTATGACACAGGGGGTCACATGGAGGGGACAGAGTCTAGGCAACTCAAGTCCTGTCACAGGGGGGTAGCATGAAGGAGATGGAGTCTATGTACCTCAAGTCCTGCTACAGAGGGTTACTTTCAAATGCACTGTAGGTTTCTTTTCAGGAAAATTTTTTATGAGTGACAAGTGTCAGTATTTTCATTCTCAACAAAACAACCAAACTAGTAGCTTTTCTTACTAAAAGTTTAGGACCGCTTTGGCAAGCAGTCTTCTAGAAATGTACATAATTAATGGAAAAATACCTTTTTTTCCCATGACCTTACCTGGTCTAATTGTTTAGAGAAAAGCAAAACAATCACCCTAAAGTCCCCCACCAGATTATAGATCCTAAAATGGGAGAAGGCAGAAGCAATAGGTAAGTAAATGAAGAACATAAAATCAGAGTGTATTGAAATAGTTAAAATGAATAATTCTAATTTAACTCAATTAAAAAATAGTCTTTTGGGTTTTTTGAGGGGTGGGGGGGTTCAAGGCAGGGTCTCTCTCAAGCTCAGGATGACCTGGAATTCACTATGTAGTATTGGGCTGGACTTGAACTCACAGAGATCCTCCTACCTATGCCTCTCAGTGCTGGGATTAAACGCGTGAGACAACACAAGAAAAATAGTTTTAAGGGCTGGAGAAATGGCTCAGAGGTTAAGGCACTTGCCTCCAGTGCCTAAGGCCCCCGGTTCAATTCCCCAGGACCCACATAGGCCAGACCTGGCCCTGGTGCACACACTCTCTCTCTGATTGAAAATGAGTAAATAAAATATTTTTTTAAAAAAAGAAAAATAGTTTTAAAATACCATCACTAATACTATTGCTTCTCGGTTTTCAAATGAGTTTACACATGAAAATTAATAGGTACAGGTTAGCTAAAAACACTACCCACTAGTTTACTGCCGGTTGAACCCTAAGTACTTTTTAAAAGTCAGATATTGGGTACAAAATATAGCATGGTGCGCTCGTGGACCAAAAACACTTATAACCTAGAAAGAAAAGTAGCAAGGACTTGTTTATACATTAAAGTATATCATTCCTAAGAGATAAAGCAAAAAAAAAAAATCTTACTTGGAAATTTATAGATTATCAAGTATTTTAAGAGAACTTTAATTTTTTGTGACTCACACTTTGCCCCTGCCAATTATTCCGTGACTAAAGCAGCCTGCCACCAATTCCACTTGTAAAAAAGAAGAAAATAGGGGTTACTCTTTAAAGAATTATTAAATTATTTTAAAAAAAGACCCCAGTGAGTCAGAGGCTTGCCATGTAATAAGCATGAGGACCCGAGTGGTGACCTCCTTGGCAGTCATGCCTGCTGCCCAGTGCTGAAGACGTAGATGCAGGAGGATCCAGGGGCTTGCTGGCTAGCTGAATTAGTGAGCTAGCTTCAGTGGACCTCCATCGTTCACATGGTGCACACACGCACAAACACACACCAAATAACAAACTTCACAAAAATTCCCTTTTTTTTTTTCAATATCTTCAGGCTCTGAATGTCCCTTATTTTATTCCTACTATTGGTATTTTGTGCACCTGTTCAATAGACCAAAGATTTCTAAAGTTCAAATCCTCCTAAGAGACTACCATGAGGTTTTCTATGTGGTCATCTTCAAAGCCAGCTAGAAAAAAAACACAGTATTTTCCTGTCAATAACTGGCTAACATTTCAACACACTTCAGAGAAGTCACTTTCTAAAGCGTCCGTACTGGGGTATCATTGTGGTCCTTGAATGTGTTATTATTGAAATATTATAGGCATTTAATTTCTAGAAAACTCAGTTGACTCAAACACAATGCTGAGGGCAGGGGTTGTTTGGGGAAATTGTTTGGTTTGTTTTCCTGAGGCAGGGTCTCATTCCAGTCCAGACTGACCTAAACTTACTCTGTAGCCAGAGCTGGTCTTGAACTCAGGGTTCCTCCTATCTAAGTCTCCCGAGTGCTGGCATTACCCAGCACAGACTTCTAGAAAGTCTAGTAGTGGAAGCAGGCGAGACTGGCTGTGGCAATCGAAGAAGATCAGAGAACAGCAATTCTTCTAGGCTTTGAGCTATGTGGGCATCTGACAAATACGGGACCACTTTTTAAGGTGCCCCAGACCTCTTTCTAAAGAACTTGATTCAAAGCCGGGAAGAGTTGGGATCTTCCATGAACTCTCAGCAGCACTGACCAAAGTGTTTACTGCTTCCATTACGTCTACCAATATATTCACGGTCACTGTCTATGTCTCTTGGCACGCAGAGCCCCTGAAAGGCTTGGGTCCAAACTATACTTCCTGGAAGTAAAGCAACATACCCTCCTATATGCAGTCCTAACCCTAGAAATTCAACTTGCTGTCCTTTGAGATCCTGACCAACCCTGACTCTATTCTCTTCCTTTCCTAGTGGGTCTCACCTGGCCAGACCCCCTTTGCCGGTGGCCACGCTCCTGCTCCTCTCCGATCACAGTCTCCAGGGACTGTGACTGTGTGGGGTGGACACTGCACTTAAACCACAATATTCAAGCCAATGAGTGAGGATGAAAGACAAACCTGGCTCAATGAATCAGCCACTCCTGGAAAGCAAAGGACGGTTGGCGGGGGAAATTACTTTGCTAATGATTAGTTTATGATTGAAGATTTATGTTGCAATGATTTCTGTCATGTCATCTTTCATAATCTATACTTAGTAACAAGCCTCTCCTATTTTATATATTATCCCACCACAGCCTTTTCTGTCCTTGCTAACATAAATAATAAACAAATGATTACAAAATATATAAATTATTCTAACAGCAATTTGTTTTTAAAGAAAATATACCCTTCTGCAAATGACATCAACTAAGTGACCTCCCCTTTCATGTGCATAGCACAGTATGTGTGTGGTGTGTGGGGTGTATGTGTGGTGCACACGCATGGATAAGCGGATGCAGAGCCCGTGTGCTCACTCATGGGCTCACCCACAGCTGTCGGAGAAGAGCAAGGAGTGTCCCCTCCATCACTCCCCCACCTGCTTCTTCCCAGTCACAAAGTCTCTGGCTGCTTCCAGAGCTTGCCATTCACGCGCCGCTCTGCTTCCCACGGGCCATGCCCACCTGCCAGCTGGGCTTCTGAAGATCGGAGCTGAGTAATCTCAGGATGCTTGTGCAGGAAGTACACTTAACCACGGAGCCCTCTCTCCAACCCAAGTTACTTTTTAAAAACCAGCTTCTTTATTTATTTGCAAGCAGAGAGAGGAGAAGAGAGAGAAAAAGAACAGGTGCATCAGAGCAATCCTGTCACTCAAATGAACTCCAGATGCATGCGCCCCTTTGTGTGTATGGCTTTACATGGATAGTGGGCGTTCAAACCCAGGCCACCATGCTTTGTAAGCAAGCATCTTGAACCGCTGAGCTTCCCTCCAGCCCCTGAGTTACATTTTTAATAAAGCTATACAATACTAGATGAAATAAACCAAAGGTAGAATTCTATTCCTTTAAATTTTAACTTTTTTTTTTTGGGGGGGGGGTTGAGGTAAAGTCTGGCTCTAGTTCAAGCAAACCTGAAACTCACTCTGTAATCCCTTGTTGGCTCAAACTCAGTAATCTTCCTACTAAGTACTGCCTTCTAGGTGCTGGGGTTAAAGGCATACACCACTATGCCTGGTCTTAGAAGAGATTTCTAAATGTAATTATAATCATATTTATATATACTGATTCAATACTTTCTCTACATTGTTAAGTATACAGGAAATTAATATATTATTAAGAACATAATTTGTACCTATGGACAGATCCAGTATGCGCACCGAGGAAGGACCCCAGTGGGTAGACAGAGAGGAGGGAAATAGGCACACAGTCACAAGATTTGCTCATTCAATGTATATACTTATTCATAAAAAAGATATTTTTAAAAAGAACATAATTTGCCAGGTGTGGTGGTTCACTCCTTTAATCCCAGCACTTGAGAGGCAGAGGTAGGAGGATCGCTGTGAGTTGAGGCCAGCCTGAGACTACATAGTGAATTCCAGGTCAGCCTGGGCTAGAGCGAGACCCTACCTCGAGAAACAAAAAACCACCATAATGAAACCTGGTTCTTTATAAGCTAATCTTTAAAGAGAATGTAAGTCTGCTTAAGATATATTAAAGGTTAATACATATATGAAAGACTATGCCTTCATTCAGTTATAAAAGGACAGCAAGCATGAAGCTACTCATAACTGCCAGGTGTCTATCTAGAACAGAGGAAAGAAAGCAACAGGGGCCAGGGGAAGACATTAACCAACTTGAGCCAAAACACACCTACTATGAAAGAGAGAAGATTTAGGAGCAGCCAGTCACTGGGGAAAAGTAAATAAAGTCTTTAGCTTTCCATTTTTATGGCAGTAGATGTTTGTTCTCGTCTACTTTCCCCCAAATAGATGAACATTAAGAAACATCAGGCCAGGAGTGCTGGCCTTTAATCCCAGCACTGGAGAGGCAGAAGTAGGAGGATGGCTATGAGTTCGAGGCTGCCCTGAGACTACACAGTGAATTATTCCAGGTGGGCCTGAGCTAAAGTGAGAGCCACCTAAAAAAAAAAAAGAAAAAAGGAAAAAGAGACACCAAATCTGAATTTTAAATCTATCTTTTTACTGACAACTCAATAGAGAGGCATTTCTTACATATGGCTAACTAGGAGAGCAAAAAGGAATCTGCAACATGAATATTTTTAAACCTACACTACAGCATACCCTTTTGTCTTGCAGGTTTCTTTAAAAGCATAACACATCACTTCCATTTCAGAGAAATAAACTACTGGAATAATAGTTAACTTTATAAGAATATGGCACCTCAAATTACAAAACTATTTTGGCAAAAATAAATCTAAAATTAAGCTTTTGCATAAGGATGTTTGTGATGATTAATCTTCATTAGATTTAGAGTTACCATGGAAACACTTTGGGGGTGTCTATGAGGGTGTTTCCAGACAGGTTTAACCTTGAATATGGGTGACACCATCCCACAGGCTGGGGTCTCTCAGAATAAGACAAGAGCAAGCTAAGCACCAGTGTTCTCTGCTTCCTTACTACAGAAGCCAAGTGACCAGCCACCTCACACTCCTGCCACCTGCCCTGATGGACTGTACAGACCTTGAACTCTAAGCCAAAATACACCCTTCCTCCTGTAAATTGCTTCGTGTCAAGTATTTTGCTGCAATAAAAATAATACGTTAATGCAATGTGTTTCTATTCCAACAGATTATATATCAAGAGATATAGAAGTTTTAACACATTCAATTTCTTTTTTTCTTTTTTTTGCACATGATTGCACGGTGTGTTGTACAGGCATGTGCAAAGGTACCAGAGGAAACCATTGTGTTCTCTTATCACTCATCCACGTACTTCCTTAAGACAGTAGCTCCCTCAACCTGCAGCTGCTTGCTGCCTGTCAGTGAGCCCCAGGGAACCCTTGCCCTGCACACTGAAATTACAGGCACGTGCAGCCACACCCAGCTTCTCAACGTGGGTTCTGGGAGTTGAACTTGACAATCTCAGGCCTGAGAGACCTTCGTGTGCTTGAGTGCAAGTGCTTTTAACTGCTGAGCCATCTCCCCAGCCCAACACATTCAATTTCTTAAGGTCAATTAAAGTGAGATAAATCCTAGGACAGTCTTGAAGTACAATAACCTTTCGGTTTAGTAATCTAATCACATCAGCCAGAGAGAAAACCAAGTGCCTACCATATGGTGCTTCTGTGCCAGGAAAGAGCTGCCTTCAACAACAGCATCTGTGCCTGTTCTCAACACTAGAGCTGCCCGCACTTAAGCAGCCTGTTGTTAAGTAGAAGATGACAAGACCTTCAACAAGCAGACAACAAAAGAAACTGAATATCACTCTGTTCTATGTTTCTTGACCTAATAACTACTAAATTTAAAAAAAAACATAAAATCAAGGCATAATGTATTTTTTAAAACGTTAAAAGAATCAATGCTAAGAAACATTAATAATTTTGGAGAAATTTTCTTTATTGATAGTTTTTATCTAATGCAAGGGCTGTGATGAGACTGTAGTGAACAATGGGGGGGGGGGACCTGTTTCCACTGTTGCAGGACCTATGCTAAGTTCCTGGCTATTCACTCATGTAGGAAGGATGTCCCATGGAAAGTTCTACTGGGTGCATTCAAACCCAGACGAGACAATGCCAATGATACATACGGTTAGAGAACAGCTTCTGCTGTCACCAGTACCCTCAGTTCACAGGCTTTTCCTGTCCCACTGTTCAACATATGTGGCCGTGGCAAGCAGTAGTATCCTGGCTTCAAAGTCAGATGCTGGACATTCATTTATATATTCCCATAAATACACTAGCAAGTCAGCTATCAATATATATCTGAATTTGAAGAAACTTCAGAGAGACATTCATTTAAAGAAAAATTGTTAATATTGGCAGGTTTCTTTTTTTTTTTTTTTTTGACTCAAACCAGGTCCTCATGCATGTGCCAGTGCTTTAGCGCTGAATCACACCCCAGCACTTGACAGATTAGCTGTAATAAGTTTCTCTTAGTCACCACTCTGATTACCCTTCCACTGGTCTTTATTATCCAATAGATCTGAGAAAATTTATTTCACATTATTTGTACTCCACACTGTCCTGGTTACAGTAGCTTGGTAACCAATTAACCAAAAGTAAGGAAGATAGAAAAAAAATTACTCAAAAATTTTTACAGTAACCAGAGAAAGGGTAGGACTGCTTACAACACAAAATTCCAACACAAAACGGCCTTGATAGTCATGATTTCACAGTGCCTGATAATACCTACACGTAATGGGAGGAAAAGATGATGACACTGAAACAAAACAGAGACTAATTGAGAGGGGGAAGAAATATGGGGGAGGGTGGGAGGGGAGAAGAAATCATAATGGTTTATGGTCTATAATTATGGAAGCTCTCAATAAAAAAAGTTTTAAAAAAAGCAAAGCATCAAAACCCATATAGCAATGTTTATGGGAATAAGATGGAAGATAAGGTGTAGGGGAGGCCTAATGAATAATCTGCACTTTATATTTAGATTATATAATGCAAGATAAGCATATATTGCACGTCTATGCACAAACCGAGGAACTTTTCTAGTCTTCAATTATTTCAAAAATCATTCAGGGCCTAATAGGGCACAAAAATAAATGAACAAAGCAGCCACTTAGCACTTAGCACTTACTTCTGGCATGTGTTGCCGATCTCATAGAAATAGGCAAGGTCAAAGAGTTAAGCTGGAAACTGCGTGATTCCGAGATCAAGCAGGGAAGGAAGGCATGGCATGGAGAGAGAGGCACAGTTTCACTCAGATGACCTCCAAACCAAACTGAAGATGCCATGAAGAAGCCTGGAGGAAGAGCACTCCAAGAGGAGGGTGCTGGGTACAGAAAAGTCTCGGCCAGTAGAGAGTGAGGAAGGAGAGCGACAGGAAGTGAAGGCAGACAGGTGGTAGCCTAGGTTGTGAACGCTTTGCAGGTCACTGTAAGAACGTAGGCATTTAATCCTCAGGAAAATGAGACATCATTAAAAGACTCTGAACGAAGAAATGACATGCTTTGACTTATAAATGGTCTGTTCTGGTTACTCCATGGAGACTCCCCTAGGATGGCAAGGACTGAGTGGAGAGATCAGTCAACAGGATTTGTTATGTGTATTCTCCAGATAAAGAGACATCAGCTGGGCTGGAGAGTTGGCTCAGCGGTTAAGGCACTTGCCTCCAGTGCCTAAGGACCCAGGTTCAATTCCCCAGGACCCACATAAGCCAGACCCACAAGGTGGTGGCCCTGGTGCGCTCTCTCTCTCTCTCATCTCTCTGCTTGAAAGTGAATAAATAAAAATATTTAAAAAAAAAAAAAAAAAAAGAGACATCAGCTAGGCATGGTGGTGCACACCTGTAATCCCAGCACTAAGGAGGCTGAGGTAGGAGAGACAGGAAGGCGTTCGAAGCCAGCCTGGGGCTACAGAATGAAATCCAAAATGCCTTGCTACTGCTTTGTCAAGAAAGAAAGATAGAAAGATCAGATTGGGAAAAGTACAGGAAAGATACAGAGAACCAGGAACTTGTTTTCAGAGTTGCATACTTCACATTCAAGGTCAGCTTCTGAGTGGTTAGGGCAGTTGAATTAAAACAAAAGAGGGAGATAGAGGGAAGCCCGGCTCTAAGGAGGCAGATGCAGGACAGTGAGCGACCAGCCTGAGTTCTATAGTGAGACTTTGTCTCAAAAACAAAAATAAGGGCTGGAAAGATGGCTCAGTGGTTTAGGCACTTGCTTGCAAAGCCTAAATGCCCAGGTTCAATTCCGCAGTTCCCACGTGAAGGCAGATGCAGAGTGGTACATGCATCTGGGGTTCATTTGCAGTGAGTGGCAGGAAGCCCTGGCATGCCCAAATTCATTCATTCATTCATTCTCTTCCCTTGAAAAAATAGATAAATAAAAATAATAATAGGAAGGCATGGATGGCTAAATCAGGAGTCCTAGAGACACACAAATACATATTTCCATATATAAACTAAAAAGTAATCAATATATATCTTATATTTAAAAGGTCATGTCAAAGGGGACCTTGGCATGGTCAGGAAGTTGAAGAAACTTCAAAGAGCAAAGGAAAGGCTGAAGAGGTAGAATAATCAAGAGTACAGTGTGTCAGAATCTCATTCAATGATATTTAAAGCCTTTTATTCATTCATCTATTCAACAAATACCTACTGAGCATTTATGATGTGTCAGACACTGGAAATCAACATCCTCTGTGCTCTCTTATGGAGACTGCAATCCAAAGGGGATCGAGAGAAGCAGAGCTCTAAGCCCTGTTCCCAGTAAAGTACAGTGTGCTGTGAGATCATGTACTGGGGAGTCGGGGAAGGCTTTCCTAAGGAAATGATGTAGAGAAAAGCCAGGGGCTGGAGAGATGGCTTAGAAGTTAAAGAAAAGCCACATGATAAGTAAACATCAGAGAAGTAAGGAAGGCAAGAGGAGAGAGGCAGAAAGGATCTAAGAAGATATTGCCTGTCCTCACAGACTTGAAAGTTCTCCTATAAGAAATATAGGAAGAAATAATAGAGAAGAGAGAAGAATGACTCAGATTACTGAAGTCCTTTAAGACTATAAGGAGTTTAGCCTTTATTTCAAAAAGAATTGGAAGCCAACAAGCTTTCTGTGTTAAGAGCATCATACCGACCATGTCAGGAACAGAGCTCTGGAAGGCCACAGGCTGGGTATGGTAACTCCTCAGGAAACCTGTATCAGTGGTTGTCAGTGAACTCAAGCTGGGTGGTGGTGGCGATTTGGAATAGGGACACTCCAGAACTCTGGATATGAGGCTGCCAAAGATGCTGACCTAGTTATGATCTGGACAAGCAAGGAGACAGTAGCAGCTTGGAGGGTCTGCAATGACTGGCCTCTGGGCTGCTCAGAGCTCAGCAAAGAGGCAAATAGGCTCTGGAGGTCAATCATAAAATCTGCGGGGTGGAGGCATCAATACACAGATTAACAGCATGGGAAAATGTTAAATAAAACACAGGAATGCAAGAAGAGGGGCAATATGAAATGGGTTAGCAGTGGAGAAAGAACCCTATAGAAAGGAGAGAGGGAAAAAAGATAAGACGTGGAACCTGAGAAAGAATGAGAGCCTGGAAAAAAAGCAAATTATATGTATACTGTTTTAGAAAGATAATCAGATCATGACTTCATCTAACTTCACACTCAGAAAAATGCCCTATCTTATTATTTACACTATTTCATTATCAACCAACAAATATACTTCAGTCACAGGATACTCTGAGCGTATGTAGCGTATGTGAAGAAGCAAAACACAAAAAGGAACTTTATTAAAACTTGAATTGCTAATTAACAATGAAACTGCTAAAAATTCCATTACTAGACAATGCCAGGGGCTAAGTAAAATCAATGCTAAAAATGGGGGAAATCATGTGGTCTAGAAAGCAGAAGACAAGTCTTCACTTCTTTGATTTAAAAAAGCAGAGCTAACTGAATCTTGAAGGGTGAAACTAGATCATATCATATCGCACAGCAAGTACTCAGGAGTCTGAAACAATCCAGTAAACCAGTGACTAAAGGCTTTGCTGTCAGAATGTTACACAGATAACTCTGTCTGTCTGTCTGTCTGTCTCTCTCTCTCTCTCTCTCTCACACACACACACACACACAAGATAACTCTCTCTCACACACACACATACACACAAAATGCACACACGCATGTACACGCACACAAGCTTGGTTCGAGTGGGCAAAACCAATTTTTAAAAACACATCTTTTGAGCCCAGTATGAGGACTCATGCCTTTAATCCCACTAAGTAAGAAGCTGAGGCAAGAAGCTTGCCATGGGTTCAAGACCAGCCTAGGCTATATATAGCAAGGGGCCAGGATACCCAGGGTTGTCCTGTCTCAAAAATAAAGAGAGAAAGAAGAGAAGAAAAAAAGAGAGAAGCACGTCTTTAGATGCACAGAAGATATAAATTGATATGAATGCAATCTGTACTGTCCTTATTATATAATGCCACAATATATTCTACTGAATCGCATACTTTCTTACATATGTTCTTGGGGGAAATGCCTAAGTTAATGCAATTATCAACACAAGTGAATTGGCAGAACAAAAAAAACCTTCATTTTTAAATAAAGCAACAGACCTGATTCATAGAGGGTAGAGTTAACTAATTAATAAGGCATAAAACAGAGATGCCTATTAATTTACTATAATTATTTCTTCTGTTCCACAAAAACATTACAATCAAGACATGCTTCTCTAGGGCTGGAGAGATGGCTCAGCAGTTAAGGCACTTGCCTCCAGTGCCTAAGGCCCTGGGTTCAATTCCCCAGGACCCACATACGCCAGATCCACAAGGTGGTGGCCCTGGTGTTCTTAAAAAAAAAAAAAGACATGCTTCTCTCTTGGTTAGTTATAAACACACATAAATGTATTATCCAAACATATTCAGAAATCTATTAGCTTTTCTTTATTGAAGAATATAACATTTCTAATAAAATTAGGAATATTTAGTGGTGTTAAAAATGACCTAAACTAGGGGGTTGGAGAGATTGCTCAGCAGTTAAGGCACTTGCCTGCAAAGCCTAACGACCTGAGTTCAATTCCCCAGTATACGCGTAAAGCCAGATGTACAACAGGGAGTTTGTTTGCAGTGGCTGGAAGACCATTCTCTCTCTCTCTCTCTCTCTCTCTCTCTCTCTCTCTCTCTCTCTCTCTCTCTCTCTCTCTCTCTCTCCCTCCCTCCCTCCCTCCCTCCCTCTCTCTCTCTGCTTACAAATAAATAAAAACTTTTTTAAGAAATGACCTAAATTCAATCCACTGTATTTCAGTGGCCACTCCCTTTCTGTTACTAAAATATATTCACAAGATCTCCAGGCTTGGTGGTGTGTGCCTTCATCTCAGCACACAGGAGGCAGAGTAAGAGGATCGCTGTGAGTCTGAGGCCAGCCTGGGACTACAGAGTGAGTGCCAGGTCAGCCAGGGCTAGAGTGAGAACCTACCTGGAAAATACTTTTTTTCTTTACAAGATGTGTACTAGAGACAATCCACATCACAGCTAAAAGAGGCAATAATTACAGTTCTCATCTGACTATCTTCAGGTTTTTAAATGCTTTCTGCATTTTTATTTATTCTTAATATTAAAAAAAAAACAATTTGTTTAACATCAAATTCAAATACTCTGCCTGTGTGTATCTGTGTAAGTGGGGTGGGGAACACCCCCATATGCTCACCTGTGGCAAGGAGTGCTCACCTACAGTAGTGACCAGAGTGAAACCTCAGGGGTCCCCTCCAGCATCCTTCAAGTCTTGTTTGGAGCAGTCTCTTTACTGACTCCAGAGTTTTCCTGGTACTGATGATTCTCAGGTCTCTGCTCCCTGGGGGCTGAGGTTACTGACACAGGTGGCCACGCCCATCTGTTTACTGGGATCTGGAGATTCCAGCCCTGAGGGCCTCCTGTGGCCCTCCTGCTTAGCCATCTCTCTAGCCCCACATTCAAATACTTTTTACATGAGCAAAATACAAGTGACATTGTTTCTTCATTCTGAACTAGAACCCATATAGCCAAGCCAGCAAAAAAAAAAAAGTCCAAATGAAAACAAATTTCACAGCCCTTAAAAAATATATAGAACTGTCACTGTTAATAAAAGCCAAGTGTATAACTAGCTGAAAGCAACTATCCAAGAACAAGATGTGCTAAATGTTTGGTTTAGAGACATCCCTCAAGTGACCAAGAAATATATCAAATAAACCTTAATTTTTGCAAACATAGTGCAAACAGCATGCTAATTAAAGTGTTCACAAGACAGTGATAAACAAAGCTTCAGAACTCAAGCACATATCATTATGTAACTACAACACTCATTAAGCAATCACTCAGCTGTAGATAGGTCTTCGAAAAGGCCTTATTACGGTTTACCACGATCAGAGGACTGTGGTGTTAACACTTAATCATGCTTTACCTGCAAACAGGTATTTACACATGTCAAAACGTAAAACAGTTCATTCTAAATGTAAACTGAGGTGACATTTAGAATTGTACAGCAACACACGGTATATACCTCCCGCTCTTTTCTGAATACACTTTCTATGCCCACATGAAGTAAACTGCGGGGAAGCGTTGGTTCTGCATGATTTATGGACCAAAATTTAACTTCTGGTGAGTTTTTATTAAAGTGCCCAAATTACACACAGAACTATTTGTTTCAAGGACCATGAAGTTAAATTTTAACATTATGGAGCAGAAAAAGAAAGTGAGATGGTGATATAATATTGTCATCACCAATTTCAATAAAAACAGACATGTCAAAAGTAAAGGTGGGAGGGAGATAATGTTCAGAACATTTAGCAAACCAAAGACAGAAACCATACAAACAAAGCACAATATATCCATGGTAGAAATCAACTCCAAGTGCACCAATTTCCAAATAAGGGGGGAACAAAAACAAACAACAACAACAACAAAAAAAAGACATGAAAAAGCCAACAGGGAAGGTGGGGACCACAAATGCATGGATTTTCTACGATTTCTGTTCTGCCCGCTCCAAAAAAAAAGTCAGGAGACCTGGAGTACAATCCAGTCTGCACATCAGTGCCAGGCAGCTGACACCCAGAGCAGCCTGCGAAAGGGCCAGCAGAGCAGAAATAAAAGAGCGAAGACACACTTGCAGGGACTTGGAATCACACCACCAGCAGCAGCCTTGTTCGAGGCTGTCCCTAAACTGCCCCATGGGAAGACCTTTTCTGCACCCAAAGAGGCTATCCACAGCACCAGTGACCAGGAACTCCATCAGAGCCAGAAAGAATGTTCCGGGTGCAGCAAACACACCAGCTGCCTGTCCACCTGGGGAGGCAGACCATGGATACATACACAACCAAGACCCCCTCCCACCCCCCAGACATACCAGCTCAACCCCCAAATACTGAAGGATGGGGACATAACTGGACACGGAGGTGCCCTGTTCAGCAGAGAGAGAGGGGTGCTCAGTCAATGAAGGGAAACCAACCCGAGGATATTGGCAAAGACTAAAAGAGACCTGTTCCTGCAAACAGATCACTGAACGTCCCAGGAAACAAAGGTGCACCAGGCTGCACCCATCCACCACTCCACGGGGGGCACTCCCACCAAACAGCTCCAGGTCCCCAGAAATCCCCTGCTAGCCCCACACTCTCAAGACTGGAAGCTCAGACACAAGCCACCGCCCAGCTGGCTTACCTCACAGGCCGAGGTGGCCCCGCAGGCCTTGAGTGTGTCACCGTCTCCCTCGGGCAGACCAGTCCACTGTGTGGCCATCATTTCATTTCAAAATGCAAAGATGAGATAAATCCTTGGGAGTCCACATTGGGGGGTGGGGTGGGTGCCACCTTACACCAAAAAAAAAGGAAACAGTTTCACACCAGGCTCTGCAGGATTCCCCTTCACATGCCCTCTTTCACAGACTTCATTGCTGCAGCCAGGAATGCAGGGCGACAGGTCCCCCTGGAAGGTAGGTGCAGGCCAAGCGCAGAAAGAGCTCCACTTCTCAGCAGCGGGGCGCTCGGGCGTCTGCTCCCCACGATGGGTAGTCCTTCCTGCAACAGGGAGTTCAAGGACGAGAACTTTCTCTCCAGGTGCTGATCTTTAGCCTGGCCACCAGTCGACACCACGTTCTCCTTCCTCTCCAGCCCTGGGAAGAAGAATTCGGTCAAAGGAGCGAAGGAGAGGACGCATACAGATGATCTCCACGATGACCTCGGCGTGCCACAAGGGATTTTTTAAAAGATGGGGAAACGCCCGGACTCCAGGAGGAGGATTGCGTCTGTCAAACAGGCTTTCAAGAGAAACCATGCCTAGTTCAAGTGCATTCTGTGCCTGTGGTTCCCAGGCAGAGCAAGGGGAGGGAAAGAGACAGACAGAAAAAGAGAGAATGTGTCCGGCATCGCCCAGATACTACACCTCGGGGAAGTTTTCTCCTTAAGGGGTTCAACCCTCCACGTCCCCCCAAAACTGAGCGGAGGCCGGGCAGGGCGGCGGGGGCGTGCGTGCCGGCGGGCGGGCGGGCTTCTGCGGCCAGGGTGCCGGGGCCCGTGGCAGGCTGCCCTCCGCCCCGGCCGGCCGGCCCGCGTCCCCGAGGAGGCGGCTGTTTTCCTTGGCCCGCGGCGGGGCTGGGTGGGGACGCCGCGCCGGGTCGGGTCGGGTCGGGTCGGGCCGGGGAGGCGCCCGCGCCGAGGCGGGATCCCCGGAGGTTGCGCGCCCCGAGGCGCAGCCCCGGCAACTTGGAACGCGCGGCTGCGCCCCGCACCCCGAGCTCGGCTCGACCCCCATTTATTATTTTTTTCCCTCCTTCCCGGCGGCCACCTAAGGAAAGGGAGGGAAGAGAGAGAGGGAGAAAACCACCACCCACCTACCACTATTTCCTCCGCCCCTTCCTGAGGCGGGTCGCGGAGCCCGGGCTCCCGGGGAGAACGGCCCGAGGTGTGCTCGGAGGAAAGGTGCGGGGCGGCGCGGGCGGGCGGGCGATCGGGCGGACGGACCGGCGGACGGAGAGAGGCGAGGAGGGCTGCGCTCCCCGCCGGCCCAGCCGGCCTCGCGCCGCGGCCACCGAGCGGGACGCGGGCCCGGCCCGGACGCGCTAGGCCGCAGCTCGGTTAATATTCATGAGCCTCCCCGGCCGCCCCTCCTCCACGGCCGGCCGATCGGTCGGTCGGACCCCGGCGCCCGCCCGTCCTCCCGCGGCCTTTGTGCCTTCCCTCCGCCCGCCGGCTTCCCTCGGGCGGGCTCCGCGCCAGCCCCGGCCGGCCAAGCCCGGCTCTCCAGCGCCCACGCCAGAACGGAAAAGCAAAACGGACACGCACCGGAGGAAGCGGCCGGGGTGGGGTGGGGTCGGGGAGGAGGTCCGCGTCCCCCAGCCGGCCTGCGAGCCCTCGGCCCGGGCTCCGGCTCCCCCGGCTCCGGCGGACCACGATCCCGCGCTCCGAGGCCGCCGCCCCCCTCGGCACCGCCGCGCGCGCGACCTGCCCCGGCCGGTCCCGGGCTCTCGGGCCGCCGCGGGAGGGCGTGGGGCGGGGCGGCGGCCCGCCGGGACGCTCGTCGCCTCGCCCGGCCGGGGTCGGGGACGGGGACGGGGGGGGGGAGCCCCCGCTCCGGCGCCCCGCGATCGCCGAGTGACCGGAGACGCCTGCCTCGGCGGCCGCGCCAAGCTGCTTCCCGGGGGCGGATTCCTCGCTTCTTCCTCCCTGGATCCACCTCCTTCCCCTCCCCTCCCCAGGGGAGGCTCCGGGGCTCTCTGCCTTCGCCGCTCAAGAATCCGGTCCCGGGAGAAGGGACACTTAGCCGGCGGCGACCGGGGGGTGGTGGGGGAGAGGGGAGACACTCGCCAGCCCCTCCCGAGGAGCTCCGGGGGGACCTGGAGACCCCCGATCCCTCCCCACCCTCTCCAAGCGCCCCAGCTCCGCGCCTGGAGCGGGGCTTTTCTCCTGCGCCCGTCGGGGCGGAGACGGGGACGGTCGGGTAGCGACAGCTGGGAGCGAGGTCACCAGCCCCGGACTGCGGGGACCCCCCGAGGGCATGGCGCACCCACCCCACCCCCAGCCCCTGGTTAGTGCAGCGGGCGGGGCTCGCGGCTGCACGAAGTGGGACTTGGAGATAAGGGAGTGTCCTCTCTTGTCCCTGCGCAAAGGATCTCCTCTGCGGGGCAGGGCGGGGAGCGGGCAAGTGCCGTTCATTCAACTTCACCGGGTTTTATTATCGTTATTAGTAATTGATCTGCAGAGCCCGCTGGACGCATCGGCTGTGGCTAGCGGACCTGAGACGCGGTGGCTGAGCTTCTCCGTACCCCAAGGCACCAGAGCCTTTCCCGGGGCTCCTCACCCAACTCCCCGGGGCAGCTCCGACACCCCGAGCCGCTTGCTCCGCCCCTGCCGCGGCTCACAACATCTCCCGCTGCAAAAGGACCAATCCCGAGACGCTACGAGAGAGCTGGAACCAATCAGGGGCTACTGAGTCATCCTTTGCCCCGCCCCTCGGGCTCCCCAGCCCACTCCCCAACTCCTCCTGCTGGAGGTGGTTCCCTGGCCGCTGATCCTAGCAGGTCTGGCAGGAGCAGAGGACTGAGCTCGCTATTGAGGTGAGGATGCTCACCTTGTCACCCTCATCCCCTCAGTCCTCCTGCAGGTGCTGTTGAGGGTCGTTTTCATCCTCACTTCGGCAGGGGACTGTTAGCTGTTGCGTCTGATGGGCTCTCAGCACCATCCTGGGAAAAGAACCAAACCTAGAAGCGGTGGGATGCCTTACCTTTCTCTTCCTCCTTCCCACACTATCTTGCAAAGACCTCTGTTCACCTGGGATCCTTTTCTTACTCCCTGCGACGGACACAGGAAGAGACCTTAGTCTTTAGTTCCTCACTGTGGAAGACAACAGTTTACAGCTAAACCCTCACGTTGACTGCCTGGTTTTTATAGGGCCATGAAATATGGGTGTTTCCGACAGTCCATGGCAAACCTGCCAATTGCGAGAGGATGGAAGGAAAGGAGAAAAGGGGGGAGAGGGAGGGAAGAAGACACAGGAAGGGCCCACCAGTCAGCTGGCAACTTGCTGAATACATAGCCTGCTGGTCTTTGGCATATCCAGTTCAAAGCTACTGGGTAAATGAACAAAAAGTGGATAGAAATGTAAGATTCCAGTGGCTTACTGCTGGTGGCCTTAGAGACTTTGTGCAGAAAGAAAAGAATTTAAAACATACCCAAAAGTTCAAAGCACAGAACAGCTCCTTACAGGTGCCAGTGTGCACACCAGCATAAACGGAGTGCCTAACAGCTGAGTGTGTTTGAGTTCAAGTTTTTGAAATAGATATTTTGATAAATGTTGATTTTTGGAAAATGTATTACAAAATAAAATATTGGCATTGAAAAGGAGATTATATGTTTAGAATTATGGGAAAATAACATAACCTAGAGATATGTTTCTATCAGAGACAGTAACATGAGAATCAAGACTATAGTCCAGCCCGTTGTGGTGGGGCATGTCTTTAATCCCAGCACTGGGAGGTGGAGGTAGAAGGATCTTTGTGAGTTTAAGGCCAGCCTGGACTACATAGTGAATTCCAGATCAGCTGGGGCTAGAGAGAGACCCTACCTCAAAAAACAAAACAAAAAATGGCCTACCATCCAGCTTCCCTCATTTCCCTTGTAATTTAGGGCAAATTGTTTAGGTATAAGTACTAGACTAGTAACAATAATATCTTTATTATGAATAAGTATATACATTGAGCAACTCTTGTGAAGATGTCCCCATTTCCCTCCTCTCTGTCCCCTACCCACTGGGGTCCTTCCTCGGTGTGCATACTGGATCTGTCCATAGGTTAGGGGGTATGAACTGCACCTGAAGTAGCCAGTTTTTCTTCTTTTCTTACCCCTGTTGTGTGTTGTTACTGAGGGGGGGGGGGCGATGTCTCTGGATATTCTCCCCCATCATGGCTCTTAAATTCTATCTCCCCCTCTTCCACTCAGTTCCCTGAGTCATAGCGGGTGAGTTTTAAGTCTGCTTTGTTCTTGAAATCTTAAGTATCTCTGGATCTTTGCCCTGGGTTGTGTTGGGTATCATGGTGCCTGTCTCATTGACCTTTCATGAGCTATCAGACTTGCTGTGGTGATTGGTCTCCTGTTTGTCTCACCACTTTCTTATAGGTTTCATTTGGGCCCTGTGACTGCTAGGTATTTTTAAAATATTTATTTGAGAGAGGGAGAAAGAGCCTCTGACCACTGCAAACAAACTCCAGACACATGCACCACCTTGCACATCTGGCATTACGTGGGCACTGGGGAATCGAATTGAACTTGGGTCCTTAGGCTTTGCAAGCAAGTTCCTTAACTGCTGAGCCATCTCTCCAGCCCTGTGTTAGGTATTTCTATTAGAGCCTTCTTATCTACAACACTAAACTACGCTGAACATCATTTTCCACAGTAACATTAACTAACATTGTATTTATCGTATACTAATTTTTAACCCTATCCCAGGGATAGGAATGACCATCATGTCCCCAGATTTGGAAATGCTTTTGCAGATGTCACATTGATAGCTGAAGTAAAGGAACTTTAAAAATATTATCTTGGAAGCCAAGCGTGGTGGTTCATTCCTTTAATCCTAGCACTGGGAAGGCTGAGGTAGGAAGTTTGCCATCAGTTCAAGGCCAGCCTGGGACTATAGAGTGAGTTTCCAGGTCAGCCTGGGCTAAAGTGAGACTTCCTATCTTGATACCTCTTACACACACACACACACACACACACACACACACACACACACGGTGTTGGTCATTAAATTATTGTATAATAATTATTAATCTATTAAATTATTATGAAGTATGAATTTGTCTTATTTCCCCAACCATAACCTCTTATTTCATTTGATATTTCATACTTATTAGGAATACATTAGCCAATAAGAAAGAAGGTCTATTCCTTTCTGAAAATATGAGTAATAATATGTGAATATTTGAATTCTTATTTACATTCATTCTTAGTAGACCAAAAGCTCCACGCTCTCCAGTCATCTGAAAAGCGACAGCCAATCATTCCCATTCTACAGGATAATGGTGCAGCCATAGAAGATGTCCTCCTCAGCTTCCCATCCTGGCTTTCATTCATTAACACCTCCACCAGAGGGAGAGCAAGGGAAAGGAGCCAAACTTCAACCCCAGTGGCTGCTTGGTACTAGTACCAATGAAAGATTTGATGACCCAAAGCATGGGGGTCATTGTAACGAAAAGAGACTGAAACAAGCTATTGGCTTCATGGATTTCATGATTGATACCTGAACATTTTTCTTCATCCCAGGGCTCACTAAGCAGTCAGAACTAACAGTATTTACACCTTTGTTTACTGGACAGGCTTATCTTTTCCTCCTTTGAACGTGGCTAATAAATGTGTGATTTCCTTTCATCTTAACTTGAAATAATCTTAGAAGTCACCATAACTCTATTAATAACAACTAAAAGACCAAACTTGTGCAGTATAATTCTTGCAATACAAGCAAGACATTTTTTAAAGATGTCAAATGTATCCTCAAGACATGAATTTTGGCTTTGGTAATGACATGGTAATACTGTTTTAGTGAACCATTATCAAAGAAAAATGTCAAAGCCAGAAATAGAACCACAATGTCCCAGCCTCTGGTCTGAGGTCATTCTGTGATAATCTATGAATGATTTCTTTTCTGAATATAGAAGCTGGCAATTCTAAGAGGCACAAGTGTTTGCCAGTGAATTCCACAAGTTATTTGAGATGAAGCATTTACAAAATCATTTGTCTGTCTGAGGTATTTGATACCAACTGCCTTCAGAGGAATGAGCCTGTTTTTTATCCATTTATATGATTCCAAAAAGAATATAGCAGAATCCATTAACATCTTTATGAGGAACACATTTATTTATTTATTTGAGATACAGACAGAGAGTATGGGCCCAACAGAGCCTCTTGCCATTGCAAACAAATTCCAGACACATGTGCCACTTTGTGCATCTGGCTTTATGTAGGTATTGGGGAATTGAACCCAAGTTGGGAGGCTTTGCAAGCAAGCACCTTTACCTCTGAGCCATTTCTTCAGCCCAAAAAAACACTTTCCTGTTGAACAGAATGGAAATCTCACCTCCCTTGCAAGGTATTTACCTATTGCAGTCAAGAAGTAGTACTAGTTCTCCACCAGATGTGAGTTCTAGGATTCTTCTTCCCTCATCATCTCTTCCAAATAAATATTATAAATTATTTAATAATTTAATATTCTGGGCAGGAGAGATGGCTCAGTGGCTAAGGACACTTCCTGAGGACCTGAGAAAACCCTAGTACAAATTCCCAGATCTCACTAAAACAACTGGGTATGGCTACATGCTCCCCTGTGGCCCCAGTCCCTCAAGGTAGCAGAGACCCAAGAATCTTTTGAGTACAGCAAGCTTCAGAATTAATAAAGGGAGACTCTGGCTCAAAACATGACCAGGTGGAAGAACATGGAGCAGAACACCTGACACCTGACACCTGACATTCCACTGCGTTCCACATACACATGCATATGCCACACACAAACACACATGCAGCAATTAAAATATTAATGTTCCACATTTGTTGAATATACTACATTATTTCTGTGCAAATGGTGGCTAGTTTTGACTTAATTTCTGAACTTGAAGATGGCACTATTTTCATTTCTTATATATGGTGTCTAGCAAAGTGTCACACACAGTAGTCTTGAATACTTCTTTACCTCAGCTTTTGATTCTTTCCAACTCTGTACCAGAGTACTGGTATTTACTTTGCTGCTTTGCTTGCTGTCATTAATTAGTTACTTGGCCACAGGCAAGCTTATGCAATGATTTTATCAAATATCATTTCCACTTCTCTCCTGATGAGAATCCTCTCAAAGGCAGATTCCTGGGGCCTCTGCTACACTTCATAACACCTTCCACGGCTTCTTCCCACAGAGATCGCCACAAAACTATTCAACAAGTAGATTAGCATTTGTCATTATTATTATTTTATCATTTGTAGTGCTAGGGATTGAAACCATGACCTCACACATGCTAGACAAGAGGTCTACCAGTGATATAGAGGCACTATTGTCAATGAATGGTTGTAGCTCAAGAAGTTCCTGGCTGACCACCAATAATCCAGGTCATAGGGGATGTGTATACATAGAGAGTGTCAATGAGAAGAGGTATTCCAGAAGGGAACCCTGAGTAAGCTTCTCAACCTCCACACATGACAGGCTTCATCTCTGGTGAAGGAACTGGTTTTTGGGCCACAACACTCTCCTAACGATATCACTTGCATTTACACAGTAGTTATCAAATTTCAGCCCATAGTTTACCCACAATCATATGCCCCAAATTTTCTTCTCTATTCAAATTATTGTTCAGCATTAGAATCTTCATAATTCAAAATTAATACTCTAATGGTCATAATTATTGGCATCACTGAGTTTGTTTCTGTTTTTTTTTTTTTTTTTGTTTTGTTTGTTGTTTTTCATGGTAGAGTCTCACTCTAGCCCAGGCTGACCTGGAATTCACTATGTAGTCTCAGGTGGCCTGGAACTCATGGTGATCCTCCTACCTCTGCATGCTCCACCATGCCCCCCTGTTTCTGTATTTTCAAGATAAGTGGGATAAAATATTATGTACAACTTTTCATTTTATCCTAGGAGTCATGACTTTCACTTATAAGCATTCTAATTTTTTTAAATGAGATCAGTTTTTAAAATACATCCACCCACCTAGCTTAAAGATCTAGAACATGCTGTGAAAGGCTTTGCAATCTGGGTAAAGCTGTGTCTTCGTGGGAGAACAGCAGTGTGTGTTTTTATCATCTTGAAGCAGAATGCTAAATTCCAACTATTCTAATGAGACATATGCTAACTCGGAATCTGTGCTAGCAGTTGATTTTTTTTTTTAAATTGCAGGTCTAATTCAGAGTAACCAAATCTTTTCCATCATAATGGAGAAGAAAAATGTTCTATCCTTTCCTTTCATCTTCAGGCAGAATTAGGAAAGACACCTCATGATTTCTCCATCGCTTGAATCCTTGAAACTCTGCTTGTCTTTCAATATTCCCTGGCTCATAGATTGCATTCCTTTATTCCTGCCACTGCCTGCATTCCTTACTAATCCTCAAGTCAACTAACCCAAGGTTCTTGCTTCAGATAAGAAAACGTTGCAGGATCGGATATGACAATTCACATGTGAACTTAAGAAGGATAGATTGATGCTTGGGTAGCTTTTCTCCTAAAAGATTACTTCAATTATATTTTCATTTTTAAAAATAGAATCATTTTATTTATTTGCAAGCAGAGAGATGTATGCAAAGAGAGACAGAGAGAGAAAGAGAGAGAGAGAGAGAGAGAGAGAGAGAGAGAATGCAAGAAAGTATGGGTGCACCAGGGCCTCTAGCCGCTGCAAATGAACTCCAGATGCATGCGTCACTTTGTGCATCTGGCTTACTTGGGTACTGGGGAATTTAACCCGGGTTACTAGGCACTGGAGGCAAGCACCTTAACTGCTGAGCCATCTCTCTAGGCCTATATTTTCATTTTTAAGCCATTACAACAACAACAACCACCATTCAAGCTACGCAGGGGCCCACTTTTATGTCACATCTAACGAATCTAGTTGCCTTCCAGTTTTCCTCAAAAGCTCCTCAATGATTAAATTCAACAGAAAGCCTGAGATACTCAAAAATTTTTGTCCATTCTAATTTTTTAATATATGTACAAATAGAAAATCTAGTTAGCAAGTCCTTATCAGAAGGGAATGGGGAGTGAGAGAGGAGAGTGCATATGTAAATAGAGGGGTTTAAATGTGGTGGGGAGGGGATAGAAGAAAGAAGGGGAGAGGGGAGTGATAACCAAAACTAAAGACATTTGCAGGGTTTTTTGTTTGTTTTAGTTTGTTTTTGAAGCAGGCTCTCACTCTAGCCCAGGCTTACCTAGCACTCACTTTGTAGCTTCAGGCTGGCCTTGAACTCAAGGTGATCTACTACCTCACCTTTCCAAGTGCTGGGATTAAAGTCATGCTCCACCACACGCCAAAAAACAAAAGATCTGATGAAAATGCCATATGGAAACTTAGTGCTTTGTTAGCTAATTAAAATATATAATTTTAAAAGAGAGAGAGAGAGAAAGAGAGGGAAAGAGAAAGAAAGACTGGGCAAAAGTACCCTGCAGGGGTGGATAATGCTGGCTCTGAGAAGCCACTGGTTGTTTTAGGAAAATTCCAGTGCCAGGGGTGGGACACCTTCCAGTGAGTTATTGGTCAGGAATGCTCCTTATGTCCCTCAAACAATATAAGCCATTACCAATGCTTTTGGTTGACCACCAGAGCTAGTTGATAAATTCTTATCGATGAAGACATCAGATGCTTCAGTTGTTTGATACTAAAAAAAAATCAAGCTGGAAGCCTCTTTGCTGGCTACCTGTCATAGTGTTGGAATGTGCTATATAGTTGCTAGGGGGAAAAATCATCAATAGTTTTATCCATGTGTCCTGTGTGTCCTGCATAATCAACCAGCCAGGCAAGATGTACCCACTGGTATAATAGCGGCATGACTGTTATGGCAGTAACCAACTGCTCTCTGATTGTATTGAAGCCTGCTCCATGGGAGTCAACTCATGCCTGGTATTGAAAACCTAGTCAGAAGCCTACATCTCAGAAGATCATATGCCCTAGGGTGGGGGGAGTAATTACCAGTGTTTGACTAAATAGATGTGTTGTGCCTATCACATTGTCTTCAAAATATTTATATAAATTTAGACAACTCTGGACAGAGAAGGTTCTCTTGGCAGATACTGGTGATGACTTCTGGGGAGGCTCAAAACAAGTGTGAATCCCAAGAATAAGTGTCTGTTAGTGCTCTGTGCTAAATGAGACATCTCTACTACACCCTCCAAGGCTCAGCAAACATTGTGAAAGAGGAGGTGGAAAGAATGTAAGAGCCAGAGGTTGGGGAGGGTGATTTTGAAGACTATCTTCTGGACAGGAAGGGGCCTATTGCATTCATGACCCCTCAGCATCTGTGCAACCAGATCTGCAAAATATTGAGCCCGTCACATTTAGACATGGATGATAAAGGAGGGACAGAAAAAAAAAGACATCAAAATAGAAGAGGGTCTAATCAGAAATAAGTGTCAATGGAGTGTTCAGCACTGAGACATCTTTTTCACGTCTTCCAAGGCTTAGGGTCTGTCATAGTCAAAGTTTCATAATAGTGAAAGAGGCTGTCCCCCTTTCACAGGTCCAAGCAGAGAGAGAGAGATAGAGAGAGAGAGAGAGAGAGAGAGAGAGAGAAGACATCACCAACACTAAACACACATAGAACAGCAAACATGTACTAGAGGCAAAGGAGATTTCTTTTCCCTTTATATAGGCTTAGAGAAAGGTCTTGAAATCCTTTCCCAGACTTGTTGGCTTCCTGAGTCTCTGGAATTTCCTTCTTGCACTGCCCTCCCAGGAAGGGATGTTTGTTTCTAGCTCCCCTGAGCCTCCTTATATCCTGCTCCCTACTGAGAAGCTGCTTTCCTTGAGACCCACCCAAGATAATTAAAAAGATCAAGGGGGTGGGGAGATCAAGTTGACAACAAAACCATAGGGTCCACTATGGACTAGATGGCAAAAAGAATGTAAGAGTCAAAGGCAGAGTAGGACTGCTTACAATGCAACCTTCCAGACATAGTATGGCCTTGATATTAATGACCTTGCAGGACCTGACACTACCTACACAAGACCTTCATAATAGGAGGAAAAGATGATGACATCACAATAAAGGAGTGACTAATTGAAAGAGGGAGGGGATGTGATGGAAGGTGGATTTGAGAGGGGGAGAATAGGCATGAGAGGGAATTATCATGGTTACTATCTATAATTAAGCCATCAATAAGAAGTTTAAAGGGGGGAATCCAATAAACTCATTAGTTGATAAAAAAATGGAAATATCTAGCAAAACACAGTTTGGCTAAATTAGGTGTGTGTGTCTTTAATGACACATGAAATACACAGGAAAAGCAAAAGAGATTAAAAAGAATAGACACTTAAGGCCATTTATTCAGGCCAAATGTGTCACCTGGAACAATGGTGGCATGTCTATTGGGGGGAAACAAATGCTCTCTGATTGGATTTGAGGCCCATTCCATGGAAGGGAGCTCATGCCTGGTACTGAAAACTTAGTCAAAAGCTTATGGCTGAGGAGGTCATAAGCCCTAAGGGGGAAACTATTACTGTTGTCTGGCTAAATGGATATATTATGGCCACTAAACTGTCCTTGAACACTTGTGTTTATATTTAAATGCTATTCTCTCTTTTGATTACAGAAGCTTCTCTTTTCAGATGGCATTGTCCACTGGGGTAACTCAAAACTCACCGTAGTACTGAGAAGTGATAATGAAGTGTTTAGCATTAAGTGAGACATCTCTATCACACCCTCCAAGGTTCAGGAGCCATTGTGGAGGAGGTGACAGAATTTAAAAACCAAAGGAAGGGGAGGAGTGCTTACAATATTGTCTTCCAGACACAGAGTGGCCTGGATATGTATGACCTCATAGTGACTGACACTACCTATACAAGACCCATGTGATAGGAGGGAAAAAAGTAATGACATCAAAATTGAAGAGAGAATAATTGGAAGGAGTCAGCAGAAGAGGGATTTGGGAAAAGGGGAGTGGTGGAAGAAATTATGATTATGGCATATTGTCTATATTTATAAAAGTTTGTCAATAAAGAGTTTAGGGGAAAATGATGCATTGGAGAGATGGATCAGTAGTCAAAGGCACTTGCTTTAAAGCCATATGGCCCAGGTTCGATTCCTCCAACATAAAGCCAGATGCACAAAGGTACACATTCGTCTGTAGTTCATTTGCAGTGGTAGGAAGCCTTGTAGTGCCCATATTCTCCCTTTCTCTCTCTCTCCCTCCCTCCCTCCCTTCCTTCCTCCCTCTTCCTCTCTGTTTCAAATAAATAAATAAATAAATATTTTTTAAGAAGTTAAATTGAGGGCTGGAAAGATGGCTCAGCAGTTAAGGTACTTGCCTGCAAAGCCAAATGGCCCAGATTTGATTCCCCGATACCTATGTAAAGCCAGATACACAAGGTGGCACATGCTTCTGGAGTTCATTTGCAGTGGCTAGAGGCTCATTCTCTCTCTCTCTCTCTCTTTATCTGCCTCTCTCTCTCTCTCTCTCTCTCTCTCTCTCTCTCTCTCTCTCTCTCTCTCT